>APFE031321879.1:0-20243 GCA_000404065.3 Pinus taeda
TATCTATTTTTAGTAGGGGATTGCGTGTAGGATGACATACATATGGTAGTGACTAGCCCTTGACTTATAATGACATAATTATCTCTTATCCATTAATACACACTTCCTTATCGCTAGCAACCTTATCCACAAGTGCACACTATACTGTTGGCCTAGTTAACTAGAACTAAAGGAGAGTTACTTTTCAATTGGTTGTGCATGCACAAGGACCCACACTTGTACATTAGTCCTCTTTATGAGAGTTTTATTTAATTGTACTCAAGTCAAGAAATGTAATACAAGCGAATTTAAATTAGTCTTTTAGCTATCTAGTCTATTTGAGTGTTATTTCACTCTCTCTTTTTGTTATTTCCTTGCAATTTCTAGAGTAGTATTTTGTCACACCTATATCTTATGCCTGTGCTTAAAATCCTATAAAACTTGTTGGAGAAATAACAAATACAAATATAACCAAAGCATTATAGCTTCCACTGATTCCAACCACTATGTGGGTTAACATTTCATTGATTTTATAATTGGACTTTAGGAAACCGATAATTAATTGATCATCATGGTGGTATTTCTACCTTTCCAAATGTGCTCACCTTTGTACCTTACAAGACCCATTTTACACCAATCATAATTTCCCAAATCTTCATGAATCATATTTTTAAATTATATGGCATGCTTACTTCCATTCTAACAAATCTTATCCCACCTTCATCAACAAGCTCTAGAAGCATATTTTTAAACAATAGGTAACACATTTGAAATGAGCACAATTTATCATCCCCAAATAAATGATCAAACAGAGATGATCAATGAGTTTCCGGAAACTTATTTCTAATATTTTAAATCAAAGTGACATCGCCGATGGGCTGTGTCTTTCAGTTGCAAATGAGTGGTATAATACTTCCTATCATGGCACTATCAGGATGTCAACTTATGAATCTATCTATTGCCAAAACCTCATTTAGTCGCTTTGTACTTAACAACTAGCACATCCAAGGTTTAGGAAGTGGATCAAATGCTTAACATTAAAGTGGTCATTCTCCTTATACTTAAGGATACATGTGAATTAACATCACCCCAAGTGCTCTTTTGAAGAAAGGAATTAGGTGCTTCATCATCTCTAACTTTATAAACATACATCTCTAAAATGCAAGTGACACTAGAAGCTAGCGCTAAAGTTTTGTGGATCCTATCAAATCCTCCAGCCCACTCTAATCTTGATCCAATCAATCATGTGTCCTTTTTGACGAAGGAAATAGGACAAAATTGCTAAGTTCAAACAAGTCTTCCTAATCTTGAGGAAGTTGACTCTATTTTTCTATAATTAATAGAAATAATAGCCATATGAGAGCTTTGACTACACCAACATACTATTTGAAACATCTTGGTGTAGTGGAATGATATATAAGCTAAAGATGCTACATAAGAATTAGTAGTGATATTTTACATCAATTCCACACATCTTGCCTTGAGGACAATGCATATTTTGAAGGGGAGCGCATGTCGAGTTCTTACCCTAAATGGTTAAGCTTTTACTATAAAGAACTTAATTGTAAAGGTAGAAAGCTATAAATATTTCAAGTGATCTTGTTGTATTAGAGCTCCTGTCATTTAGAAGTTAACCCAATAAACATTATTTTCTTTCCAAATTTTCCAATATAAAAGTTGTATCTTACAAATTTAATGTTATTTATAATCAATTAACTAATAAGAACAAATTAACTATTTTATTTTCATATATGATATATTTAAACTTGTTTTATGATATCCTCAAGTAAATAATTATAAAATAGATTTACCTTGTATGAACCTCTTCATTGCAATCTACATTTACATTAATAGGTGTGTCTATATCAAAAAGAGGGTGCCAAATTTATTATTTTGTCATTACAAATATTACGGGTATGATTAAAATTTAATAAGAAAATAATATTTTTTGTCATTACAGTTTATTGAAAGTTTGTGATTAAATTTATTAAGTCACTTGCATTTATAAATGAGGATTTGTGATTTTTTTTGTGCGTTCTAAGGAATCAACAACTGGGACGAGCTCATGCTTGTGTGACACAATGTCAATTTTGACCACTACAACTATAACCTTTAGGTGAACCCATACACATCCTCACAAATGGCCCACCAAATAAGTCAGGGGGGATTTGAACCTTAAACTACATACTTACATAAGACTCCATATCATGACCATTGCCAATCGAGTTGTCCTTTAAAGCAATATGAATTTTTGATAGCGTAGATAATTAAAAAATTTGTTTTACCATATTATGGACTTCCAACCCATCGATTTGAGTTCTTGTCAACTATATTGCCATAATTTTTTAGTTTTTTTTTGCGATTTCTTTCCTTCCAATTTTTATTAATGCAACTCGATTTCTTTTTTTCCAAATTTTTTTATTTTTTTTTTTCTTTTTTTCTTTTTTTCTTTTTTTTTCCTTTTCTTAGAAAGTGCCCCCCCCTTTTAAGAAAAAGAAAAAAGAAAGAAAAAAGAAGAAAATTTTAAAATTAAAAATTTTAGAAGGAAAAAAATCAAAATGCATCTTAAAGCACCGAAGGTGAATTCAAAAAAAATTAAAAATTTTGGAAGGAAATAAATAAAAGATGCATCCTAAAGCACCGAAATTGCATCTTTATAAATTGCATCTTAAAAAGAAATAAATTTTGGAAAGAAAGAAATCTTACATTAGTATCCTAACCCTATCACTTATCATTAGTCATTTCACTTATATGGCTAGGCTAATAATGTCCAACTAATGGGCATAGCTAACCTATAAATGTGTGATATTATGTCTAAAATTTTAATTAAGTTAAAGTTCTATCTCACATCATGTATGTGACCACCAAGAAGATTCTTTAGTCACATTGTATAGATTTTATAATTCTTAATGTAACAATATTGGTGGGTGGAATGCATTTTATGTTTTATTAAATTTAAAATGAAATATCCGTCTCAATAATGGATATCTTTATCTTACACGATTCTTATAAAAGAAAGAAAGCAAAATGAGTGGTGCATATTTTTTATTTATTTATTTCCGTATTACGTAAAAAAAATACACTAGTTCACAAAAGGATTAAGGGAGAGAATTATATTTATAAAAATTAATCTATTAAATATTTGATTAATATATTAAAATATTTCCTCACCAACCCAAAATTAATAAGAAAAATCATATAAAACGAAAAGTAATCTAATAGAAGATATATTACTAAAATTGTGAGTAAATAAAGAATCCCGTGGACCCAGTCAAAGAAAATCGGTAATATTTGAATTATATTAGAATATATAAAATAAATATATTGTGAAATTAATTATTTAATTTAATAATTATTATTATTTTTAGAAAATCAGAAAATATTATATATTTTTTTTTGTGAAGTGATGTGATATGAGTGGTGAGATGAAATCATGCATATAATTTTTGTTTTAGAATCTATGACATAGGGTATTTAAGAATTGTAATGCAAGGACATTTAAGTTGTCAAAATCATCTGGAGCTTGCACTCATTTTGGGCCATATTAGCCCTTAACATGACTAAACTTTTACCTACCAGCATAGATCCATCTTAAATGGATCTAATATGAGCCTAGAGGGATCCAATTTGTTTAAGTGCAATTTTTTTATGAATCAACATTATTTCAATGATTTGTATAGTTATTTAATTTTTAGATTTTTAAAATTTTTTTATTTCGAGAGATATGAACAAAATTTCAACTTTGATGACGAAAGACATCTTTACGCATCATATTGGGTTGTAGAATGAGCCTCTCGATTCAATGAGTCGAGAGGGATCCAATTTATTCAAGTTCAAATTTTCTTATGCACTGATATTTATTCAATGTTTTGTATAGTTTTTCTTTTAATTTTTAGATTTTTTTAAAAATTTATTTTGACAGATATGAACAAAATTTCAACTTTGATAATAGAGGGACATCCTTACACATCAAACTGGGATGTAGAATGAGCTTTTCGTTCAATAAACTTTCAAAGTAATGACTTTTATATCACATTCCTTAATAGTACACATCATGGCCATCTATTTTACACTTATTGGAAAAAAAAAATTATTATACTATTAATTTTTAGTTTTTTATAAAATTAATTTAATATTTATCTGCATCATATATAAAACGCGTTTCGGTCAAGTACAACGTTCAAAAGACAACATTTATTAATTATTTAAAATGAAATCTGGTTAGTTAGCTCAATGGATTGAGAATAATCCGGTTTCCACGATAAAAGAAAAAATATTTATTTTTTTATTAGTTAGATCAATGGATTGAAGATATCCGGTTTCTAGAATGAAAGAAAAATTATTTATTATTTTGTTAACAAAGAATAATAAAATAAGTTTAAAAATAAATATAAATCATGATATATTTTTAAAATAATGATTTAAAGTGATATGTTTTTTTGGACCAAAGACACATAGATTGCGTATACAAACTTAGAGATGATTGGAGGTATCAAATTCGTTATTTTCCTATATAACTTTTTGTTAATTAAATTTAAGTATTTTTATTAGTAACAAAAATTTATATATGTTATTAGTTTTGTCTCAAGTGGTGTGCAACTTGAGAAATTAGATTATTAATAGAATTAAAGGCTATTGGTTTGTAATAAGATTTCTTCATAAGTTTAATAATTTGAAACAAAATAAATTGTAAATGCATGTGTTGTGCATGACAACTATCTACATATATTCTATTTATTTTTTTAGGATTGTAATTGAATAACAAAAAAATATGACATCAAAGAGAAACTCATAGAAAACTAGGTGGAATTGGAGGCATCATCCTTTTTTGGCACAAGATCTACAAGGTTGGGACACCTGGGAATTCTTCTTCTTTTTCTTCAATTCATTACATAGATTTGTAGGCATCGACATGTTGGATGCACCCACCCCCAAGATATGCAAGAAACTACTTGTGATATGCTACAACCTGATTGAGGCACCAACCTTAGAGATAAGCAAGCTTCTACTTGCTCTAGGCTCCAACCTGATTGAGACACCAGCCTATGTGATATGTAAGATTCGACTTGCTCTAGGCTCCAACTTGACTGAGGCTCCGACCTCTATGATATCCAAGCTTCAACTTGTTGTAGGCACCCACCCTCTTCTTCAACTTCTTGTGGACCTCTTTTCAAAATCCTTCAAAATGGATCCATCTTCTCTTCAATCAATATAAATATTTAAACTAAATTGTCATTGTCATATTGATGTCAACAAACTGTCATACCTTATCCAAGCTCTATTCCAACCTATTTATTAATCTAGTCACATAAAACCCTTCTTGGAACATATTCATGACATATACTCAAAATCAACTACAACATGCTCATAAGCTCTAAAAAAACATAAGATGGATTCTAAACATCAAAAATACATTGTCAACAATTTTCATGCCTATAGGACTATTCACCACTTAAGCTTGATCATCATGCTTCTTCCAAAATCCATTTTTTCTTAGAAATAAGCCCAAAAACCATATAAAACCATATATAAATTAATCATTCTACAAAAGGCCCTTTTCAAGGTGTGCTTCTTTAGAATGCCTTTTTCTAACAATATTGCTACAAAATGTACACCACCAACTTCTTAATTATTGGTGAAAATGAAAAATATGAATAATTAAAAAGAATTCGACCGGAAAGTTATCGGGGTTTGAATGTGGATCTCAACCAACACAATACATACCCACACCTAATTGACCCACACTATTTCACTTAACATATCATCCTCCCAAATTTGTTTTATTGTGATTGATCAACCTTCTAGTAGGAGAGTGCCCGTATTCAAATCCACAACCAGGTTCTATGATATATTTATGCCTGTGACCACTCCCTGAGTAGTCAATGTTATGTTCTTGCTTACTTGTCTTCATTCATAGTCATACAAAGGTCCAACCTGTCATGCTATTGACTTTCGAATGATTCCCTACGAGCTCGATATGTAGACAATACTTCAATGAGAACATAACATATCCATCTAGGCTCAACACTTCAACAAAATGATGCTTCTTTGAGCTCGAATTGTAGATAATACTTAAATGAAGTCTTATGGGCTCAATGCTACAGTAGAACTGTTTAAAATGCAATGTTCTATATTAAATAAAATGAAACCCAATGGTCAGCTCTACGAAAGAGAGTCTGAACCAGGCGAGTCTGGCTCTGTAGAACACTTTACATTGTTCATGTACATCACACATTATATAGTAATCATAGATTTAGGGAAGTTAGAACCATAAACTAAAAAATAGAAACTAATTCCTATCCTAAGATCTCGTGAACCAACTCACTATTCTAAGATATTCTTCGTTATCTCTAACACTCCCCCTTAATGGAGAAGGGGTTCACAAATACGCCTAACATCTCCCTAAACATTTCAAACTTGATTTTGCCAAGAGGCTTAGTGAAAATGTATGCAACATTATCACATGTATTACAATATGCCAAATGGATTTCTTTTGATTGCAATTTTTCCCTGATAAAGTGGAATTGTGTATCAATGTGTTTAGTGTTTTTGTGAAACACTGGATTATTAGCAAGTTTGATTGAACTCTGACTGTCACATTTGATTATTGTTGCATCTTTTTGTTCTTCCCCAACATCCTGGAGAAGTCTTTGCAACCAAACTGCCTCACACGTTGTTGCACGCATAGCTTGATACTCTGCTTCTGCTAAAGAAAAGGAAATTGTGTTCTGTTTCTTGCTGCTCCATGTAATCACCCCGGATCCAATGTTGAAAGCATAACTTGTTATGGATCTGCGATCGTCTACATTTCCAACCTAGTCTAAATTTGTAAATCCTGTCAATCTAACATCAGAGGAATCAGTATAAATAATACCATAATCTACAGTTCCTTGTAGATACCTCAAAACACATTTCGCTGCATTCCAATGACTTTCAAGTGGCTTGGAGATGTATTGACTTATCACACTGAGTGCATAAGACAAATTTGGTCTAGTAGTGGTTAGGTATATTAAGGTCCCAACCAGCTGTCTGTAAAGTGTTGCATCCGCCTCTTTAGAGCCATCCTCATTCTGCAGTTTGATGTTCTGTTGTAATGGTACTACTATAGCCTTACACTGATCCATCCCGAATCTTTCTAATAGACCTTTGACATACTTTCCTTGGGACATACATGTTTGTCCCGAATCTCTCCAGATATCAAGACCTAAACAATATCTTAATTCACCAAGGTGTTTCATTTTGAACACCTGTGACATCTGTTGCTTGATTTTTTGATTAGATAAGTAGCATCACCTATAATAATCAAATAATCTACATACAAATAAATCAACACTATGCGCCCATGTTCCTCTTGCATGGTATATAGATTAGGGTCGTTTTTACTTCTGTTGTAGCCAAATTGCAAAAAAAATGAATCAATCTTTTCATACCAAGACCTGGGTGGTTGCTTTAGTCCATAGAGAGCTTTCTTTAATCTACAAACTAAATGTTCTTTCCCTTTCTGGACAAACCCTTCAGGTTGCTCTAAATAAACCTCCTCTTTCAATTCTCCATTTAAAGATGCAAACTTTACATCTAGTTGGTGAATCATCTAATGTTTCTTAGTAGCTAAAGAAATCAACATTCTGATGGTATTTAGTTTAGCTACAGGGGCAAAGGTTTCTTCATAGTCAATGCCTTCTTTTTGTGAATACCCCATTGCTACCAATATAGATTTTAATTTATCTATGGTTCCATCTGCATTAATCTTGGGTTTATACAACCATTTACAACCTATGGTTTGTTTCCCTCTAGGAAGTTCAACCAGTTCCAAGTGTTGTTCTTGATTATAGATTCATATTCCTGTTCCATAGTTGTTTTCCATTCACTACATTCATTTGCTTCCTTATAACTAGAAGGTTCAACAACATTCATCATACTAGTTATAAAAGCATTTTCCCTATATCTCGCAGGCAATTGAGATTTCCTACTTGATCTCCTAAGTGGTGGGGTAGCTTCAAACCTTGTCTGATCATCATTTTCTTTTTCTTCCCACTACTGCTACTACTGATGTATTTGTTGTTGTTGTTGTTGTATCTGCTATTGTTCATCTTCTGCCTTTGTCTGCTGATCCTGATTGTTTCCTGTTTCTTCACTTTCTTCTTCCACTAAGAACAAAATATCCCATTCCTCATTGTGCTTATCAAATTCTCCATGATCCTGCTCATGGAATATGACATCTCTACTAATAAAAATCTTGTGAGTAGAGGGATTAAATAATCTATAATCTTTATATTGTGAATAATACCCTACAAAGGTACATCTGATGGCTTTTGAATCTAGTTTTCTTCTATCTTCCTTTGGAATATGGGCAAATGATTTAGACCCAGATACTCTTAAATGTTTCACTACAAGCTTAAATGCATATAATGCTTAATAAGGAGTTTGAAACTCAATACTCTTTTTAGGACTCCTATTTTTCAAATAAATCACAGTATTCAATGCTTCAACCCAAAAATCATTCGAAAGATTCTTACCTCTCAACATGCTTGTAGCGCATTCCACCAATGTTATGTTCTTTCTTTCTGTTACTCCATTTTGCTGAGGAGTATGGGGTAATGCGAATTGTTGTAATATCCCATGGTATTTACAATACTTGATAAGTTCATCCTTCCTGTATTCTCCCCCTTGATTGGAGTGAAGAATTTTTATCAACTTCCCTGTTTTCTTTTCAATCATATTTCTGAACTACTTAAAGTATTAAAATGTGAGACTCTTCTAACTCAAGAAATATATCCAAGAAAACTTTGTGCAGTCATCAATAAATAGTAAAAAATACAGTGCACCTCCTAATGACTTTGTTTGAATGGGTCCACAAAGACCTATGTGCACTAATTCAAGTATATCTCTCTGTTTCTTCTCTACTCGAACAAGGAATTCTTCTCTATGCATCTTTCCTAATGTACATGCATCATAATCATTATGCACTTGTTTTAACATAGGAATATATCTTACCATTTCCTATTTCTGAAGTAACAACAAATCATTATAGTTGATATGACCAAATCTCTGATGCCACAACTCTTCTGTAGTCAAACCCACTGTTGTTAAAGCTCGAACTAGTGTTGGTATTACATCCAATTTGTACAAACCTTCTGTTTGAATTCCTGTAGAAATAGTCTTCATGCCATCTAGTGGACCTTTAATATAACAGTTAGATTTAAAAAATTCAAATTTAAGATCTTGGTCTATAATCATGGATACATAAATCAAGTTCTTTGTTACACTGGGCACATACATGACATTATGAATTTGTCTTACATTGCCATTAGGTAAAATGACATAAATATTCCCACACCCTTTGATCTGATGACTTCTATCATCACCTAGGTAGATTTGTGCTCCGTCGTTGATCTCTTTAAAATATTCAAACCATTGCTTGTTCCCTGTCATATGGGTTGATGCTCCCAAATCTACATACCAGATGTCTGCATCAACATTCTCATCAAATTTTGCCATGAACAATCTGAAGTTCTAATCATGATTGTCATTTGCGAGATGACCTACATGTCATTTTTGCCTTTGTTGTTCTTCATGATATTTCTTCTTCCTGCACTCAGACCCGAGCTGTATGACCAAGTTTTCCGCAATAAAAACATTTAACTATAGAGTTGTTTCTATTCGGATTCATACCTTGGGTTGGATTTGGTATTTTCTGTGATCTTCCTCCGTTTTGCTATTGTGGATTTCCTTCTCCTTTGAAGAAGTTATTTTTCGCCATTAATGCAAGATCGACACTCCTGAGCTTCAAATTCGATCTTATTTCTTCTTCTTGCATCAGTATTCTTGTCAATTCTTCAAACTTTGGGATTTTCTCTCTCACATTTATCCTAGTGATGAACATTTGGTAGTCATCAATCACACCATTCTTCAGATCTTTGCCAATGTCTGACAATTTGTTCTTCAGATCCTTGATCCTTTCTATGAAGGAAGCAACTGTTTTATTCTTCTCCATCTTCAAGGATAAGATCTTCCTCTTCAGAAACAAAAGACAATTTGTATTCCTAATCTCATACAAATCCTTTAATCTTCCCCAGATTTCACTTGCTGATTTGCATTCTCTGATGTGTGGTATGATACAGTCTTTCACTTACATCTTCAGCAACATCCTTGCTTTACCTTCTCGCTTCTCCCAGTTTGGTACTGATGTTGATCCAACTGTTGGCTTCTGCTCATCCTCTTTTGCACTCGTCCAAGCACTCTGCACTTATAGCAGGGTCTGCATCCTGAATTTCCAATTCTCATAATTGGAGCCATCGATCTTGTTATGCTCATTCAAGCATGCTTCAAACATTTGATTATTCATCATGGTGATTAAAAAAAATTTGACAGGTAAAACAAAAATGTTAGTTTTACCCCAGATCTGTGTCAAAGGCAGAGATCGCTAATCTCCAATATTGTTTGATCTCACAGCACACACACATATCATTGTGGCTTCATTCACAGCCTCTACCATGGCATCCTTGACAAAACTCAGCATTCAGGGAGCCTTCTGTTGTCAGCCTCTGCTAGGACACAGCCTTCTCTCGGCCTCCATGTAACCCCTCACTTGTTTGCACAATCGGCGTGAGTTAGCACCATAAAATCGCAAAGGTCTTCATGAATATACACCTCAGATCGGCAATGCTCGGAAAAATAAAAACACGCAGAAGGTCTACAGTGGCATCATTGCATTTGTGCACCTAAAACTTGCGACAATTTCAGCTCAGTCACACCCCCCACTCAGCGTATAAGTTCCTCAACCTTGACGCTCTGATACCATGTTAAAAATGAAATGTTCTGTATTAAATACAATGAAACCCACTGGTCAGCTCTATGAAAGAGAGTTTGAACCAGGAGAGTATGGCTCTACAGAATGCTCTGCATTGTTCATGTACATCACACATTACATAGTAATCAAAGATTTAGGGAAGTTAGAGCCATAACCTAAAAAATAGAAACTAATTCCTATCCTAAGGTCTCATGAACTAACTCACTATTCTAAGATATTCTCCATTATCTCTAACAAGAATGACACCCCTCTAGGCTTAGGCCAAATAGAATGAAGCTCTTTGGACTCAACCCAAACACACTTTAATAGGATGATGCCCCTTTAGGCACAGGCCAAACAGTACTTCAAAAAGAATGAAGCTCTTCAAGCTTGGGCCAAACAAACTTCAACAGGATAATGCCCCTTTATGCTTGGGCCAAAAACACTTCAATAGAATGAAGCCTTTCTGATCTCGAGCGAAACAATACTTCAAACAAAATGAATCTCTTCAGGTTGGGGCCAAACAATGCTTCCACAATGGGAGAACGATGCCCATTTAGTCTCGGCAGTAATAACAGTTCAATGAGAACAAAAATTCCACGAGAACATAATTAAGCCCCTCAAGCTCTAACCTAATAATACTTCAATGAGAACATAAATTCCACAAGAACAAAATTATGCCCCTCAGGCTCATGCTAAACAAGATGTTGATGAGAAAAAACAATTCCCCTCAGGCTCAGGCCAGAGAATGCTTCCACAATAACAGAAAGATGCCACTAGGGCATTTTCTAGACAATATTTCCACGAGAAGTGAATGGTGCTCCTCTATGATTAAATCTAAACCATATGAATAATATACTTGCTATCATCTTTAATCAGAATCCATGCTTTAGACTCCAATGGTGGGCCTACACTTATACCTTTATATTCAACCAATTAGGCCATGGGGTCTAATTATACAATATTAGATATGACAAAACCTTAATATTTATGCCATGGTAACTTAGGGATTCATGCCACATCACTTGGTCTATAAGGGTCATAGGTGTTGGCCTACTGATGTCATCATGACGTCTCCTTGCCATGTGGCACACCATGAGTTTCCCACGTGTCATCAAAAAGACACCTCATTAGACATCTAAAACAATTGACTATACATGCCACATGGCACTCAACCATACATCCACGTCATATTCCACATCACCAATATTATGCAATCACATGTTGCCAAGACATCATGTGAATGGGCCTACATGGTGGGTTAAATATCCAGTAAGTTGACATTGATCTTACGCTCAATTCTTCATCCAATTATTGGATTCATCATATCTAAGTAGAGATACTTAGACTTTAATGGTGATAAACGCCATGCATGTTTGGTTTCCAAGCACTATGGAATTAATTAATTAATTAACCATGGATTCGCTTAGGAGTTTTGAATTATTTAACGTATTGATATTTAGGGGTATTTTCCCTATAGTTTTGGGGCCTCAACGAATGTTGATTTTCAAATGACCATAACTTCTCAATCGGGAGGAGTTTTTTAGAGTGGGATATATTGTTGGAAAGGTCTCGGGAAGGGCCACTCAAGAATGATATTTATAGGACCATTAGGGCATGATAATTTTTACCCCTCAAAATTTTTCATTGGCTATGGAAGGAAAATCACTGAGGAAACCTTCAGACTGCTTTGAGATTGAAATTTGGCCCTTCAATCTAGAGAGGGATTTCTCTTTAACTCTACTACTCAAGGTCACATTAGCAATATGTCACTAAGCTCATTGGCCATATTTAGTTTGTTAGAAATGAATTTGGTTTGGAAAGAAACGAAAGGGACCATTGGGCATGTAGCCTCTGACAAAAAATAAATACTTGCTAAACATAGATTACATGAACCTCTCTAACAAAGGAAAGATAAATTACAGTTTCTTAGACAACTCATCATCGATTTTGGTAGAAGAATGTAGAAAATAAATAGCAAAAACATAGCAGTATGATTTCTTCAAATGATATCTAAGCTCAAAAACACATATGTAGTTTGAAAAACATGAACTTGAGCATTTACTAATAATTCCAATTCATATAGTTGTTTTCAAATATTGAAGACTTAATGATCAAAGTTTTGACTAAAAAGAAATGGACAGGAGACCATTCACACATGAATCTATGGAAATTTTCACATGTAACATTGCTCATAGAAAATATATTAATCTCAAAAAAGTAAACACAAGGTCTATCTATTCCAAAAATTTCTAGCCCTTAGTCCTCTTTCATTATCTACATTATAGAATGCTTACAAACTATTCAAGATCCAAAATAATGGATTTCAAACCTCTTAATATATCTTTAGCATACTAAATCAAGGAGGGGATAATATGTGATCTCCAAGTCAAATTGATAAGGTGGCTCTCGAACTGAAAGTTGATTAAGCATTTTTCTAAAAATAGAAAAAATAATTCTGGTAAATTCCTGAAAAATAGGTTCAAATATCCATTATAATCTCTCAAAATATGATATATGTTTAAATAATGAAAGAGGATTTTGTTAATTGGTTTGTTCCTAATAAAAACCTCTTTTTTTTTTAATTTGTTTCCGGTTGTTAAAAAACTGTGCCCAAAGTTATTGTCTTTTAAAGGGAAAAACAAAGTAAAATTGAGTGTTGCCATTTGATTTATCAGCACCACTTATCAGATGGTAATAGGCTATGCTACCAACTAATTTGTGAGTGAAATATGTCAAATGATGATAGGTTAGGTGGAAATATGATTTTGCAGTGCTCTCGTTTTAAATTTTCTTAAACAATGTTGACAAATTATGTCTGCATGCTTGAAATTTTTATGAAAAACTTAAAACAATTGTTTCAAGTCATTATCTCTAAACCATCCATCTTGAAACTAAATTGTGATAACAATAAACTTGTGAATAAATAAATACATTTTATCTCTTTTTGAATTCACCATATGAAGACATTCAAGATGCCTCACTATCATACTGATTTCTTTGATTCATGAATGGTAGTGTGCTTGTCTTGGGCATCCCCTTCGACATCAATGACACGTGTTGACATCAATGACAACACTATGTGAAAAAATATCCCCTTTTTCATTGATGCAAACACCACCAAATATTGATTTTTATTAATTTCAATAGGGCAAGCCTTGACATGCATCAAACTTCCCCTACAATAATGTTGAGGGCACCCTCTATCTGACTGTAAAGATGCCTCCTTGTTTCCTTCCTTCCATTTGTCAATTCCTGAATTCTTACCTTCAATGCATTTCATTATCTCCTCCTCCTCCTACTCAATTTATGTATTAATGTCTGTATTTTCTCCTTGTTTGACATCAATGTATTAAGGACATGGTTATGTACCAAAAATTCCATTATCATATGTGAACCTGATTCCTGTAGAGTCTCCTTGAGATTATCTTCTTCTATCTGCCATATTTTCCAATGTCTTCATTCTCCAAGTGTCTATCAAAACTCTACAAATTGTTCATGAATGTGATAAAGTGTGCCCCTATAACCATGTTTTAAATTCTTCTCCAACTATTCCTACACTTTTGTATGGACTTGAAAAATTCCCCCCCCGCGAGGCAATGCTTCATTTACTTGTCTTCCAATACTCATCAATGTGCTCGAGATAGATGCTTTTGCGTGTTAGTTCTCACCAATTGTTCATTCACTTTACTAATAGATTCTTCCCTTGATATCATGATGCCAATTATTTTTGCCCTTTCCTATGGACTTGATAATCTCTCCTCCTTGAGATCATGCTTCATTTTTTGGTATGTTCCTACCAATGTTCATAAAATATTTCTGAACTTTTCCTGTGGACCTAATAGAGTCACCCACTTGAGACTATGGTTTTCATGGATTGCTCAACTACTCCATTGCTTTTTCTTTGATGGTGAACTTTCATCAATTATCCACTTGTACATTCTTGATATTCTCTTCTTTTCATCCAGAATCTCCCCCATGCCATTGTTCATATACCACCATCATATCAAAAATATCATTCTACCTACATAGAATTGCTTTTTCAAGTTTTTATTCAACAAATAATAATATTGAATAATATTTCACTAAGGGATTGTATATAAGGAGTTAGATCCAACCTTTGTTTTCCTTATCTCATCCTAAATCCCATAGTATTTCTTCTTAGATTAAAAGAAAGTGCTTCTTTCTAAGTCTGCAATTGTGTGTTTTGTGTCCTTTATTCTGACATATATAACACATAATATTTGGCTTCAACATTTGTAGAAATGGTTGATCTGTTCTTATAACTTGATCCATAGGCCTCAATCCATGAACCTAATCATATCTTCTATATTTTATCATAGCATAGGTCCTACAATCTTGGGCTTTGTACCCAAATTTTGTACATGAGAAACAATAACCAAAGAATGTATTTTGGTAATTGGATGTATAGGGATATTTTGATCTCCTAAAGTTGTTCCTTGGAGGAGGCTCATTCATTTGTTGATTTCCAACACTTGTTTCACTATTGTTTGTATATATTTTAGGAGGATTCTTTGTCATGGATATTTCATTCCTTCTCCTTTTCATTTTGTGAATTGAATGTACCTTGCCAATTTTCGGCATCATCCTGTGAGTCATGGACATGATTAGGTTGATTCATCATTTTCTTAGGACCCTCAAGGAAGTTTTTGTTGGACTAAATGAATGTTTTATAAAGCTTCATGGGATGATCATAATTTAATGTAGTTGGGATACTTTTGTTATTGAATGCCTCACAACTTGGAAAACCATGACTTGTTTTAATGAGAGAAAACCTTTCTACGCTAAGAATGTGATCTAGAGATCATTTCCCTTTATGAAGCTTTACGTTTTGTTTGAGATGCTCCAATTATTATTTCAAGATTATAACCTATTCTTATAATCTTTCACAAATCTGTTCATTCTCATGTAGCTTTGTTGACAAAAGTCATTTATCCTTTTATTTTATTCTAGCTAAACCTTAAGAGTAAGAATTGTCTTCTCATTCAAGTGTTTGTATTGGAGTTGTTGCATTATTTATCCTTCCATATTTCTAAGGTTATTTATTTCCTTCAATGCAGTTTTAAGTTTTCCTTCATAATCTACTTTTTCTTTAGGTTCTTTTGTTTTAGTGACGAAAAATATTTCACCTCTTTCATCGTTGGTTACACTTTCATTGCTTTCATAATCACTTTCTTCCTTTCAGTAGAAATTATTATTCTTGTTGGCTTGATTTTTCCTTTGATTCTTAGACTTGAATTTTGGCTCATCATCACTAATATTCATTTTAGATTAAGGACATTTACAAGCATAATTTCCTATCCTTCCACATTCAAATCAATTAGAAGGGAGTTTATCTTTAAACTTGTCAATTCCTCTTTTTCACTTCTGGACAAACTTGGATTCTTCTTCTTCAGAGTTAGAGTCTACATTATTTTCATGCTTTTTCTCTTATTTCACTGCTTGTAATTTTGCTTCTTTGATTCTCAATTTGTCCTCCTTTATTCTTATCTCATATGCTGAGAGCATTCCATGAAGCATAACCATAATCATTTTATCCACATATGTTAGTACTTTTAGGGATGATACTTTGGGATTGAATATTGAAGGAAGAGATATTAATACCTTTCAAACAAAAACATCATCCTTCACTTCTTCACTCAGACCTACAATGGAGTTGAATATATGTGTACTCGAGGAAAATATGAACAATATCTCCATCTTCTTCCATATTTAAACTTTTGAAATGGGTCCTCATAGATTATATCATGGATTCCTTTACCTTCGTGTCTCCTTCATAATAATTTTTTAACATATTCCATGCCTCATGAGCTGACTTATATTGCATTAATTTGACAAATTCTGAGTCTACCAAACAATTTAAGATAACATGTTTAGATTTTAATTAGATTTATAGAGTGGCTTATCATCTACATCCAATGGAGGAGAGTTAGGAACCTTTTCATAAGCCTCCGTAATTAACCACACATCAACTCCTAAGGAAATGAGATATGTCTCCATTCTTATTTTCAAAAAAGCATAGATAGTTCCATCGAACATAGGAGGCTTTCCTGAAGCTCTGATCATGGC
Organism: Pinus taeda; assembly: GCA_000404065.3. NCBI lineage: Eukaryota > Viridiplantae > Streptophyta > Pinopsida > Pinales > Pinaceae > Pinus > Pinus taeda. The sequence goes on from APFE031321879.1 coordinate 16,859, forward strand.
CATATTTTCTTGAAATCAACCTTCTAGTAGTTGACTGTTCCTCAAGGAAACCTACTCAAATTTCACTTGTTGGAACAAAGATCACACTAAGATGGGGGGGGGGACTGAATTAGTGTGGCAACAATTTTACCATTTCACAAATTTCATCCATAAAAAATTATGTATTGATGTATAGTAAATATTTTCATCATATCTATAGATATAACAATGCCTCAAGAAGCCATTATCATATCAACAATATATCATGAAACCATCACATTAACAAAAGGAGACACAAACATTTACATGGAAAACCATATGGAGAAAACAAAAAATTCTTATTCTTCTTCTTCATTCATTACATAGATATATAGGAATCAAATTGATGGAGGCACCTGCCCCAAAGATATAAAAGATACTACTTGTAGTAAGCTACAACCTAATTGAGGCACCAAACTTGAAAGTGTGCAAATAACTATTCATTATAGGCTACAAAATGATTGAGGCACTGACCTCAAAATGAGCAAGCTTAAACTTTCTCTAGGATCCAACCTAAATGGGGAACAAACCTCTATGATATTGTTATCACCTAAAAAATGATCACCTAGCCATTTCTACCTAGGCACATTGAGATATACCATGTAGGATTAATTTTACCATAGTAAAATGACTTTCACCATAGGAAATAATTTAGTAAACCATTTTTTTTAATTGTTTTTGTTTAAAATTAAAAATCCCCATAAGAATAATTGAATAAATCATTAGTTGTTTAATTTTCTCTAGAAATAATTATTAAATCCTTATTTGATAATTATTGTATAACACATTTGACTAAATCACCTTGGAATAATTAAATAAATCACTACTTATTTATTATTCACTATTCTTATTTCTGGAATAATTGTTAAACCATTATATTGATGACGATGGACCCGCCAATTCTCAAGGGGTCTACCCAATATGTGGTCCCAATTAGACCTCACACCATTTGGGATAAGAACCTAATTTGGAATATGGACTCATTGTCAATTATCTTAAAGATATTCCTTGGCTCTAACTGTCAGCAAGAGAGAGGAGCGAAAATGCGCCCTTGAAAAGAAGGGGGTGTGCCTGGTGAGTATTTGATCATATGTGTGTCAAATTTCTTTCACTGCGGAGGGGAGGAGAAGTGAGCCTCTAAGATAGAGGTAGTAGTACCACCCTATTAGAGACACACATGAACAAGAAGGATCCATACAACATCAAGTGGAATAGTTCACAGAGATGTGACGATCATTGAAGCCAATGTAGTAAGCAATATTTGTCTAATATCCATTAGAATAGTCCACACGGATGCAACAACGATAAAATAAATTATAACACATTCTCAATATGATAATTACCAAAATAACTGTAATATTTCAACTACTTTAGTATAGATGAAAGAAAACATAAATTACAAACATTCATAGAATAGACTTACAAATATCCATAATCCATGCATGAAGAACATATTGTCCCATAAGGCTTCTTATATTAAATTAAAAATTCCAAGACATGTGTATATAATGAACACCACTAGCTCCAATAGTGGAGCATTGGAGCCACTCCTTGCTCGTTAGAAGAACTAGCTTATCTCTCTACAACCTTGCAGGAGGAGCCAAGGTGAAAAGTCCCTTGTTATTACAATGAGGGTGTATATATAGCAATGAGGAGGTGATGCTTCAACTTCATTGTGGCTCTTCATCTACCCTCATGAATGTTTGACTTCTATGGCTTTTCAACTTCAAATGACTCTTTTTATTCCATACATGTCCTTTGGACTTTGACTTTACAATGCATTTTTGAAACATGAATTACATAATCCACCATAATGGTGTGGCATGCGAAAACTTATGACATGCCATGACATGACACTACTGACATGGCCTGCTAGATGATGTGGCAATGCCAAGCCACTATTGTTACTATGTGTTGAGTGTCTGCTTGAGAATGATTTTATTTCCACCTCTACATGGCTTGGGATAATAGATCTCCAATGATATCAAGTATTTGTGATCACAAACTAGTGTACCTTTGCTTTCTCTTGGTTGGTCAGCTTGCATATTAGCTACAAATATGTCTTTCAGCATGTTTCCCTCCTTCATCTCTTTTTCCATGATCTTTCCATGTTATGTGTTGGACACCTAATCCTAAAGGGTTAGTGTGGAAGCCGAATGGACAAAGCAGTCCAAGGGACCTTGGGATGTGAATCCCAACGGTCACCAAATGTACTATAAATGTATATCAAATTGTTAATAAAATTGCAATGCATGCTTTATCTTTCACATTTGTTCTCGCTGACCATGTCTGTTTAACATTATGATAAGTTACTTATATCTGCAATTCACTCATGATAGGATGATATCAACCTGAAAAAACCGTAGTCTAAGATAGTGCATATTGATCCATTGACTGAGATGGAACCAGGGAACAAGTTGGGAGAGGAGCTTAGTGTCTGCACAGTTGTGAAATTTAAGAATCTAGGGGTGAACCTTGAGCCTTAATACTATGTACTGTGCATTCCATGTTGGGCTGAGGAAGAAAACTGTGCAATTCTGGGAGTCAGGGTGATAGGCTGAGGGGATGGGCACTAGATGAACATATTACACAGTTATAGGAGACATAAGAGGCTGGGAAATTGTGTAATTACACATATCAGGGGCCCAAGGGATGCGCTTAAGGCTAGAGACTATGCAATGTGTAGTTGAGGCCAGGCTCGGTAGATAGATTGCACAATTCTGGGAGCTTGTAGGTTTTAACCCCGTACAGAAAGTACCTGCATACGAATTCTAAATCACAGGAAAAATAAAAATGTGAGAGCATAACACATAAAACATGTATACATAGATATTTCCCACTGGATCCCAAAACCAGGACTACCAGCTTGATTTTTCATTATGTTCCTTTCAATGTTACAATACATATTTATACATGCCGAAGCATCCAATACCATGGACCGAAAACCATCGCGTCCAAAACCATAGACCGAAAACCATCGCGTCCAAAAAAATGTTGCGAAAATCATGCACAAAACCATAGGTGGGTCCGCCCAACCTAACATAGGGTGCAAAACTAGTGGGGTTATGGGTACCCCCTCAAACCCCCTGTTAACAGTGGGGTTACGGGTACCCCTCAAACCCCTTGTTAACTATGTGGAAAGAATATAAAACAACCCAACAATCTCCCACTTATTGTTTTCTTTCCACAGGGGGCCACAGGAGAGCTTAGTCATTTTTCTAGCCCTGAAACACCCATTGTTTCTCTACACCAAGAGAACTTCTCAGAGCTAACAGACTTTGTCAATGCATCTGCAGTATTCTTCAAAGTGTCCACCTTTACCAGCAACACCTTTTTGTCTTCTATCATATCCCTCACAAAGTGATAC
>APFE031321879.1:22200-33293 GCA_000404065.3 Pinus taeda
AGATTTCCCACTGGATCCCAAAACCGGGACTACTAGCTTGATTTTTCATTATGTTCCTTTCAATGTTACAATACATATTTATACATGCCGAAGCATCTAATACCATGGAACGAAAACCATCGCATCCAAAACCATGGACCGAAAACCATCGCATCCAAAAAACATGTGCGAAAATCATGCACAAAACCATAGGTGGGTCCGCCGAACCTAACATAGGGTCCAAAACCAAAATTTTCCGAGGCGTTGCCCCAGACCCCATAAAGTGGGGTTACAGGTACCCCTCAAACCCCCTGTTAACTATGTGGAAAGAATATAAAACAACCCAACAGAGCCAAGGTTAGAGCTTTAGCACTAGAACTACAGAGTACAATAGTCTTGGGAGGCATGAATTGGGAATTGTCCAGTGTCAATAGGAAAAATCATATCTAGAGGATTGATACTAAATAATGCACAGTTCAGTGAATCCGGTTGAAGCTAGGTTGCTTAGTCGGGAAGCTTTTTTAGAAAATGGCTAAGTGTGGGATCAGTGAGACTAGTGTGAACAGTGATAAGACTTTGATTACGATCACACACTTAGAATACTTGATGACACAACAACATAGATCATCTAGGACACATGAACAATGCATTTCCCTTATGTGACAACTTTACGACAAGTGCGACACTGAAGATACACTTTTGTGATGACCATAATGACACTTGTGCGAAAATGCTTAAAAACTTGGAAATGAGTGCAACGGATGTTTACATGGTAAGGTTATCTCATTTACAAGAAGGTAGCCCCTTGAAACCACCATAATAGGATTAAACACATTTTGTGACTGCTAACATGAGAAAAGAAAACATTTTTCCTATATTGCAAAAGGGAACAAAACTACCCAAGAAAACACATGCAATAAGTTTCAATCCTTGTGACAAAAATGTACAAGACCAAGGAAGGCTCTGAAATTGGGCATAGGAAAACATTTTGGAAGGTTTTGTAGCAGTGACAACACTTGGCAACACACTGGTAGAATTCGAGCTTCTCTGCCTTGGTTAACTCTTCTGTGCAAGTGTTAGGTCCCTATACTACTAGTTTAACACCTTATTGTTATTAGTACAACCCCCTTATTATATTATTGTCCCCATGTAGTCCCCATATTATTATTATTGTGCCCTTACATTATTATTGTTATGTCGGCTCTGATTATATTATGACCCCTTAGACTCCTATATATAGAAAGGAGGTCTTATCATTTGTATCATCCAAGAATTGTTAATTTGTGTAATGTAAAGGAGGTTTCCCCCTCAAAGAAGCTAATTTACAAGGCATTCATCTATATTTTCTATCCTTTTGTGAGCTGGTTTCATAACATTTGGTATCAGAGCTTTGAATTCTAGGGTTTCACTGCTCCAAACAGGTCTTCGTGGAATTTTCACTATAACTTTTTTCTGTGATATTTTAGAAGCTAACAAAAAAATCCATTTGAGAGGAAATCGTGCTGAACCTTGGGTCTGAATTTCAGATCTTGTCTCACTATATTTTTGGAAATATGATTTGAGGAAGTTAGGGTTTTTGCAAGCTCCATAATTTCATCTAAAACAAGTCATCGTCGACGCTTCAATATAAATTGTTCACTACAAAGTCTTAGAAGCTAAAAAAAAAACCCATTTCAGAAGAAAGTGGTCTGAACCTCGGGTCTAAATTGCAGATCTTGTATCGCTATAGTTTAGGATATATGATTTGAGGAAGTTAGGGTTTTTGCGGACTCCCAAATTATATCTTAAACAAGTGACCGTGGGAAAATCATCATAACTTTCTCTCTGAGCATCAGATTGAAATTTCGTAAGAAGTTAAAGAAAGAGAATAGATTGTAGTTTCCTATTTATATTTTTCACATCTGAAGGTCAAATAAGTCACACGTGGAACTTCATACAAGTTCGCTCTTCTGAAAAGGTATATAATCAGGTTAGCTTGGGATATTGTGCATGACTCTTTCATGGAGAATCCAATTTCGATTAGACTGGTTGCATTGGAAAGCAGACGTAGAGGGCTACAATGGGTCGTGATTTCAGAACTAGAAAATCCAAAATTTCAGAGTTACAGTTGTTTCAAGATCGAGCTCTTAAAATCAAGAAAAGGCAATATGACGAAGTTTGATGACAAGGATCCGGTAAATTGAATACTACAGATGGAACAATATTTTGATCTACATGAGGTGCAACTGTTACAAAAGTTACGTATTGCATCTTCATATTTAGGACTAGATCAATTTTTATGGTATAAAGGGTTGTGTTCTCATAAAGCACTTGTCACTTGGTCAATTTTCACAGAAGAAATGATAGCACATTATGAGGATACAAAGAGTAACACCTTCTTTAGCCAATTGATAAATATCAAACAAAAGGTTTCAATGGTAGAGCACATTGAGGATTTCAAAAAATTGAATATAAGGGTAAATGATATTCTAGAGAAGAAAATTATTGATGTCTTCATAGGGACTTTAAAGGATAACATTCAACATGAGGTTCATCTTTGGGAACTTGATTCATTGGAGAAGGCATTCGGGTTAGCAAGAAAAATTGAAAGCAGAATTATGGAAATAAGGAATCATACAACTCACAACTATAAATATGGAAGTGTTTTTTCTTCTAGCCTTCCAAAACCTACAAGGTTTACATGACAACAATTGGAAGAAAAAAGAGAAAAAGGACTTTCTTACATTTGTGATAGAAAATACACTAAAGGTCATAGGTGTGCTGAGAAGAAATTATTTTAAATAAATTGTGAAGAGGAGGAAGAAAAGGATAAAGAAACATCAAGACAAGAGGATATACACTAGGAACCAACTCCAGAGAAAGAATAAATGAATCCAAACATATCTTGTAAATCATTGGAAAGAATTACCACTCTTCAAACTCTCAAGATATAAGTACATATCAAGAAGAAAAAGGTTCAAGAAGTGAAAGATCACATCAAGAAAGAATAAATGAATCCGACCATATCTTGTAATGCATTGGCCAGAATTACCACTCCTCAATATCTCAAGATATAAGGACATATAAAGAAGAAAAAGGTAATAGTGTTGATTGATTCAGGCAGTACACAAAATTTTATTCATTGTAAGATAGCCAAGGAATTGAACTGCTTCCTATATCCAACACTAGAGTGTCAAGTGATGGTTGCAAGTGGAGGAACCATAAATTTCTCTGGAAAGTGCCATAATATCAAGTTATCCATGGGAGAATATGTATTGGATGTACCTTCCACAATTTTTGTTGAAACGAATTTGCCCCTTCTTTGATTGGAATCACATGTTGGGTTGTTCGTGTGTCATAAGTTTTGAGCTCATCGTATGTCCACATGAATACATCTCAGTACTGCTTGAATACATGGATGAAATCCTATCACTCCTATGGTGTGCAACAAGTACCACAATTAACATAGTTTGTATATTTTCCTGTTCCCATATATATTTGCTCATGATACAATTTTGAGCTATGGGTTTTCACATTGATTGGCCCTCGGAAGTGGTTCTACAAATCATACAACCTTTCCAATGATGATGAAAGGTGATTTTGGGGTAAACCAGTTTCCCCTGTATTTACAAAACTTTGATCCTGAGGCTTGTGGTTTATGGCCCACAAAACCTATCGGAAGTGTTTAAATAACGTTGTGGCCTTAAGGCCCGGACCATACACTTATTCAAATCTTTCTTTAAAAAATCAAGACCATTCACTCTATAAAAAATACACAAGATTATGTGCAAAACCCCGCTCCGAAACACTTAGCCAGTTCTCAAAAATTATACACCCACAACCATAATTATCAGCGGGTCCGCACTCCACTACTATCGGTGATGTCCTTCGTTATCTCTGATTTGTGACCAGTGATTAGATCATGACCATCCATTACATCCTTCAATCTAATGGTTGACGTTACACCCGATCAACAAACATGCTCAACAGATCCTCCACCGTCAATTTGCGCTTAGTAGATCCATTGGTCCATGATGATTTTGGGTGCACAACAAGCACGAGGATTAACTGCCCAAAAAGTAGTTTCCTCTCTCCTCCTCACAACTACATGTCGCTTGATGAGTGGAATTGGAGCTATGGAAAATAATGCTTATAGCCTTTCTTCAGCCTAAAATCCACTTATGGTTTATAAATACGCCAATGCAATATCAATTCCTCTATCTCTGCGATATGATCCTGTCCGTTGACCATATCGATCCAACAGCTCCTGTGCTTTCTTGTCCATTACCTCCTTAATTTAATCTCGGTCACCTTTGATGGATTTCTATGTTTAAATCCAATTCCTTTACCATATACCCTGTCTTCACACTGTTAACACATAGAACACTCATATAATTAATATCATTGGATTTCCATTGATCCATACAGTGATCGATGCGTGATCAAAACCTTGCAACACAGGACTAACTCTATATATGAAATACACACAGGCACACAATTTCACATTGAAACTCATAATTTTCTATTATATATAGAACAATTACAATCCAAGGCATTTCAGCCTTAGGCACAAGTTCTCCTTCGACTACATTGATCCCACACTCTGTTTTCACTATTTTTCTGTCTATTGTTCCATATATCTATATATCTCTTATTGAACACACAGGTTCATCATATATATAAGGAACATTGGATCAGATCACTGTGAAGGATCTCATCATATCCTTTCCTTAAATCTCTCAACTAAATGCATACATATGACAGATTACATTTAATTAAGTCTTCTAGGGACTTATCCATTCCATCATTTAAGCATATTTTTTAACAGAAATGTCCCCTGTTTAGCTCTGATGGTCCACATTTCCTCCTTGCTCTGCTTTGGATTCCTTCTTTGATAAAGAGTGCTAGATGCTCCTACATCAAACTCCTGAGGCACAAACATTTATGACCTCCTGGTCATATTCTTCTCCTTGTCCTTAGCAATTCTAACCACTTCTCAGTGGAACTACCTCCATGATCTGCTATGAGCTACAACCAACCTCTACAATAACAATCTTCCTGTGCTACATGATACCTCGCCAAGCTTTCTCCTCTAAGCTTAGTCTTTTGGAATCCTTTTGGTTCTCTCCTTGGGAACCAATTGAGCACTCCTTGCTCTAGGTTGCTGCAAGCCTTCTCACCTTCCGTTGCTACCATCTGCACGACAGTAAGACCATAACTCTCCAGATTTAAAAAATTGTACCTCCTTCTCCTTTTGCTTGCACTCTTTTGCAGGAAAACTTTCCTTTCCCTTAACCTTTACCTACTCTGATACCAAATGATGAAAGGTGATTTTGGGGTAAGCCAATTTCCCCTTTCTTTACAAAATTTTGATCCTGAGACCTGTGGGTTATGGCCCACAAAAACTATCAGAAGCATTTAAATAATTCTTTTTCCTTAAGGTCGAGACCATACACTTTTCGGATTTTTCTTTAAAAACCTGGGGCCATTCACTCTATCAAAAATACATAGGATTATGTGCAAAACCCTGCTCCGAAACACTTAGCTGGATCTCAAAAATTATACACCCACAACCATAATAATCGGTGGGTCTGCACTCCATCCCTATCAGTGTTATCCTTCATTATCTTCGATTTGTGATCAACGATTAGATCACGACCGTCCATTACATCCTCTGATCCAATGATTGACGTTACACTCGATCAACAAACTTGCTCGACAGATCCTCTGCCATCGATCTGCGCTTAGTAGATGCATCGGTCCACGATGATTTCGGGTGCATAACGAGCACGAGGATTAACTACCCGAAAAGAAATTTCCTCTCTCCTCCTCACTGCTACGTGTTGCTTGATGAGTGGAATCGGAGCCAATCGGAAAATACCACTTACAACCTTTCTTCCACCTGAAATCCACTTATGGTTTATAAATCCACCGATGCGATATCAATTCCTTTGTCTCTGTGATATGATCTTGTTTTTTGATCATATCGATCCAACGACTCCTGTGAATTATCGTCCATTTCCTCCTTAATTTAATCTCGCTTGCCTTCGATGGATTTCTGCATTTAAATCCAGTTCCTCTACAATATACCATGTCTTCACACTGTTAACACATAGAACACTCATATAATTGATATCATTGGATCACCATCGATCCATATAGTGATCGATGGTCGATCAAAACCTCGCAACGCAGGACTAACTCTATATATGAAATACACACAGGCACACAATTTCACTCTGAAACACATAATTTTCTATTATATATAGAACAGTTACAATCTAGGGCATTTCATCCTTAGGCACAAGTTCTCTTTTGACTACATTGATCCCACACTTTGTTTTCACCATTTTTTTGTCTATTGCTCCATATCTCTATATATCTCCTATTGAATACGTAGGTTCATCATATATATAAGGAAACATTGGATCAGATCACTGTGAAGAATCCAATCATATCCTTTCCTCAAATCTCTCAAATAAACACATACATATGCAAATTACATTTAATTATGTCTTCTAGAGACTTATCCATTCCATCATTTAAGCTCCATTTTAATAGAAATGTCCCCTATTTAGCTCCGAAGGTCCATGTTTCCTCCTTGCTCCACTTTGGATTCCTTCTTTGATGAAGAGTGCTGGATGCTCCTGCATCAAATGACACCATTCCTTTTAGCATGAGGTTCTCTTTTCTTGTGTAGGCTACATCATACAATTCTTTCTCATGCTCATCTTTGTCAATATCTACATCTTTGAATACATCAACACTTGCCATAAAATGCAGTATCTGTTGGTCATCATTGAGAATGAGTAAATTAGTAATATTATCAGGGACAGATAGTTTATAAATAATTTCTATAGAAAATTCGTCCCTAAGAGGTGTTAACTTAGCAACAACATTTTCTAAATCATCTATAATTGCATTGCATATTCTAGGAACAAAAATAATGTTAAAAGCTTGGAAATATGAAATAAAACACTATACTTCTTATTGATAAATTTCTAGATGAGGTGACACACAATGTATAAAATCACATACCCACTATACACCAATTTTTTAGTCACCTACTACTTTGAGAACCGTAATGCTCAAGTCGATGGTTCTTTGCAAATCGAACATGAGTGCTTCATATTCTGCGGTGTTCTTCATGCACTTGAATTCCAAGCAACTAGAGATTAGATATTTTCTCTATTGCAAGTATACTAAAACACAACCATCTCCAGATCCCTCCTGTGTTTTGGAACCATAAAAAAAATGTCCAAAGATCATACGTACAAGGAAAATGTGTAACATCTGTGGTGAAAATTTCATGTAATAAAATTTAATAAAGGAAAAATAAGACCACGATTAAGGGAAACTTATTCCAAGCTTAATGTTGGGGAAAGATATCCTAGTGGGAATCATTGAATGTGTGTTTTGGCTAAGGAAAATTGGAAAAGGCTAAAGAAAAGGCATTAAAAGGGAAAAAGGCATTTTTGGCACATTTATTTACAAAAATAAACGAAATTTGGAGAAAAGTAAGGTGAAAGGTCATTGGTTACATGTGAGGAGGAAAACTAAGGAAAATAATGGAAAATGAAGAAAATAGACACCTCACTCATAAAAAGGCTTATAAGGATCAATGGGAAAGATTTTTTACTAACCTTTTGTCAGTTCAAGTTTGGAGCTCTCTCATTATTCTCTCTCTCCCTCTCTCTCTCACTATTGGTCACTTAGAGTTTTCTAGGAGCACTCTAGCTTTGGAGCAAGGAAGGAAAATAAAGAAAGGGGAAAGGAAGGAAAAGAAATAAAGGGGAAAGAAAGGAAAGAAAGGATCAAGGAAGGAAAAATAGGATCAAGTAGCTTCAATAGGAATACTTGCAGGTAACCTTTTGCATGTGTGATTTCCTAGCTAGTTTGGACATGCATGGCTTTACATGTTGGTGTATGGTTCATTTTCTATCAGTGGCATGGTTTTTCTGGGTTATGACAGTGGTTTTTAACCTAGCCTTGCCTTTTTCTGGATGTCATAGTTTTGGGATGTTTGTTTCCATTTTTTATCTTTGGTTTTCTGGATGGATTTCAGAATCCAGGGCAGAGGTGGTCTCAAGTTTCATTCCCAAAGGCCTAGGAATCCCTTGACTAGTTTTGGAGGGATACACGATAAATCCTGAGGGAGGAGTCTCAGTTTAGGGCCTAGTGATGTAGGTTTGGATTGCGATAAAACCTAAGAGATTGGTCTCGGTTGAGGGCCTAGTGATCCATAATTGGATTACGGTAAAGCTTGAGAGACAAGGAGATGGAAAATTCCTTACGGATAGTGATGGATTTCAAATGTCATTCCAAGTTCAGTTCGATTGTGATTGAAGCACTGGTTTTGGTGTGATCATAGTTTGATGAGGGTGGAGGTGGTTTAAATTTTGGATTCCCTTTATTGTTCTTAGATTGGTTATTCTATGAGATCCCACATTCATGCTTGGAATATGGCACGGGGGTGACTGGCTAAAAGAAATATTTGGTTCAACTATGTCTATGGTTGGGTGGTATGTGGAATTCCCAAATCTGGTCAAATTTTATTATGATTAATAAAAGCTAATTTCTCTTAATTTTGCACTTGTTTATATGTGGAATTAATGGCTGTCATACTTATGATATTTATAGGGTTTTATGCTAGTTATAAGCATGGTTATATGACTGTTACATGTCATGGTTATTTCATTTATTTACTTGTAATTGTTAAAATGATGTATGCAAGACCTAATTTATGTTATACCAGTTCAATAGAGAAGGTGGTGATCCTTATTGTTATGTTTCATAAGTATTTTGAGTCATTCATTCTCTGTCTTGTATCCTAGACCTATAGGTTGCATTGATGCCAAGTGTTTGCAATAATGCTAGTCTTGGTTAGGGATTCTCTGGCCTGATCCTGATGTTAGTTTTGATTTATTAGTATTTTCGTCATGTCCTTGATGGATTCTAGAGGTTGTAACAAGTTCTGGGAAGAGGCCGAGATTATGGTCTAGAAAAGTGGGTCAAATCCTGGGGACATTGCCACAGTTCTACTGAGGAGAGTCCATGGATGCTGGCACATAGGCCCGTGGGAGTGACTCTGGGTTTTTGGATGCTGTCATGCCTATAACATGAGAGTGACTAGGCGTTAAAAGGCTTAAAACATCAATGGGAGCCATGCACAGGATGTCTGAGTGGATGACATGTATCCTGAGGTTGTTGTTGCTGATGTGGATGAGTTTGGTTATTGTCTTCTGTCGATTCCATTTCCTTAAGGTCACTGAGGAGGTTGAATCCATTATAGTGGCCTCTCTCATTGCATGTTTACCCCATCTAGTTGGTTTCTTGGGTAGAACTGGGAGGATGGGGTGTTACAGATTGGTATTAGAGCATGGTTGCACTCTCCTTGGGTGAATGTGTTGGTCATGCGTGCATGTCAGTTGCATGTGTGTCTCGCACACTTGAATTCCATGTGCTTGTTACATTGCATCATGTTGATCATGGTTGTAGTAAGGTGTTCATGAGGAACTTGATGTTTATTTTGTGGAATGCATCGTCAAAAGTATATGATTATTTATATAATTATATGCAACTTGTTTACATCCTTGTATGTTAGGTTGCATTCTTTGTTGTTTGATTACATGTATTAGTCTTGTAGGTTGGTTACAAGAATTGATTTCTTATACTGAACTACATGCATTCATGCGTATGTGTGGTTGATTAGGCATTTCTTATGTAGGTTGATAGTTGCATGTGGCAATGTGTACAATGGAATAATGGTTGTTGTCATGCATGAGGTCATAGCATGCATTGTTGATATGGCCTTGCATTGATGACTGGACCCTAACTAGAATGATGTTTATGTGTTGATGCACTTTTTCGATATATGTATATATGCTATTATGATTATGTTATACATGTATCATGTTGATTTGATGTTCTTTCACACAAGGTATCCTCCCAAAATTATGCTAATCTAAGTTGGTTTATTGTGATTTAGTTTAGATGACATAGTATGCTTGAGAGGAAAGAGATCGAATGGCTAGAAAGGTGGTAGACTACATAGAATATCCCTATGAATCAAATGGGTAGCGTGTTGTGGGAGAATCTTCTGAATTGGAAGACACATTGAGAAGCTTGGAGGAATAAATAAGAAGTTGCGAATAAGACAATGACAAAATCATGCAGGCACAAGAGAAATAAGAAGAGGTTAATGTGATACTACTTCAAAGTTTGTCAGAATTGCAAGGATAAGGGTCACTTCGGATTAGTCATGGACAAGAGGACAAAACTAATGGGGCATATGGTAGTAGTTCTCCTGGTAGACACAGGTAGGATAGATCTGACACGGTGAGAGATGGAGGGTTGTTGGACACTTTAGATAGGATAGGTAATAGACATAGGTACTATTCTAGTTCTAGTTATGGAAGGCATCATAATCGTCATCATTATCATCCTTAGAGGAGGAGCCATAAGGGATACTTTCTAGATGATTTTAATAAGGAAAATCCACCTACCTATGATGAAGAGATGAACAAATCATAGGATGTAGAGGTGTGGTTACTTGGTATGAAGAAATTATTCTGATTGCATGATTATTCATAAAACATGAAAGCAAAGATAACCACTTGGAGTCTCAAAGGTAAAGAACATAGTTGGTGGGAAGACGTGAAGAATGTTGAAGGTATACGTGAGAAATATTTGACTTGGCATGCGTTTGAAAGGATTTTCAAGAAGAAGTATTTGTTAGAAAGATACTTTGATGACAGAGCTAAGAATTTTTATGAGCTGCTGATGGGTTCTATGAAAAATGAGGAGTATACTAACAGGTTTCTGGACTTGTTGTAGATTAGTATAACATCAAAAAATAATAACACAATTTTTCTAAGGAAGGGTTTGAAAATGGAATTCATCAAACCTTGAAATGTAGAAGGTGCATTGGTAAGGCCAAAAGGCATGTCCAAAAATTCATAATGACCCTCATGAATTCTAAATGTTGTTTTCGGAATGTCTTCAATCTTCATTATGATTTAATGATATCTTGAACAAAAATCCAACTTGGTGAAGTAGATTGATCCATGCAATTCATCAATGACAGGAATGGGAAACTTATCTTTAATAGTGAGCTTGTTGAGCTCCCTATAATC
>APFE031321879.1:36589-112343 GCA_000404065.3 Pinus taeda
GATGGAATATTATTTGTATCAGAAAGATCTATACCTACCATTGGGCGGAAAATCAAAGATGCCGATGGGTATGACAGATGAAGAATGGAACCTTCTCGATAGAAAGGCACTTGGAACAATACGGTTGTGCTTCGCAGCGTCGATCGCCTTCAACATTTCGAAGGAAACAATGACAGAGGGTTTGATTAAGGTGTTGGAGAAACTATATGAAAAACCCTTGGCCTCAAACAAGGTATTTCTTATGAAACAGTTATTTAAAATGAAGATGCTGGAAGGTGGATCTGTTGTAGACCATTTAGATTATTTTAATACTGTTACAAGTCAGTTATGTTTTGTAGGGGTAAACTTTGATGATGAAGTTAGAGCTCTGTTATTTTTGTGGTCATTACTAGAAAGTTGGAATGGTTTAGTAATGGCCATTAGTAACTCTATTTCTGGATCTAGTAATTTAAAGTTTGATGATGTTGTAGGTGCTATCCTTAGTGAGGAAATGCGACAGAAAAGCTCCGATGAGACATCAGTAAATGCTTTGAGTGCAAAGTCTAGGGGAAGAAAAATGGAAAGAGGAAAGAGCTCAGGATATTGTAGTAAATCAAGGAAAGGAAGATCCAAGTCCAGATCAGGGATAGTGTGTTGGAAATGTAGAAAGAAAGGACACCTAGAGAAAGACTGTAGATCTCGGAAGGGAAAAGAAGGAGATGCACAGCAAGAAAACAATCATGAAGAAAATGTGACAGGTGAGGTGTTACAAAGATGCTTTGATTCTTTCTTTCGAAAATATTACTGATTCCTAGGTGGTAGATTCAGGGGCCTCATTCCATGCCACACCTGATAAGAAATACTTTCATGACTTTGTTGAAGGAGATTTTGGACAAGTTCGTTCGGGTGATGATAAACCCTATAAAATTGTTGGAATGGGTAAGGTTCTTCTAAAACAGCAGAATGGAAACCAATGACTACGAAAGGAGGTAAGGCATGTTCCAGATATAAAGAAAAATATGATGTCAATAAGGTAGTTAGGCGGTGAAGGTTATGTGACAAATTTCACAGATAAAGCTTAGAAGGTCACCAAAGGAGCCCTGGTAATAGAAAAAGGTGAAAAGGTTGGTACATTGTATTTATGCAATGGTATTTCTAACTTTGTTAATGCTTGAACTTCCAAAGGAGTAGATGCAGCATTATGGCATCATAGGCTTGGACACATGAGTGAAAATGGATGAAGATTCTTCACTCAAGGAATTTGTTGCCGGGTTTGAAGAATGTTGATTTGGACTTCTGTGAGAATTGCATTTATGGAAAACAGAAGAGAGTAAGATTTCTCAGAGTTGGGAAAGAAAAGAAGAATGAAAAATTAGAGCTTGTGCATACAGATGTATGGGGACCTGCTCAAGTATCATCTCTCGTGGCTCTCGTTATTATGTTACTTTTATTGATGATGCAACTAGAAAAACTTGGATTTATTGTATTAAGAATAAATCTGATGTATTTGATACTTTTAATAAATGGAAAGCTTTGGTTGAGATTGAGACAGGAAAGAAATTGAAGTGTCTTAGATCAGACAATGGAGGTGAATATTGCAGCAGAGAGTTTGATAGGTACTATTCAGAGCATGGAATTCGCAGAGAGAAGGCAGTTCCAAGAACACCACAAGAAAATGGTGTGTTAGAAAGGATGAACAGGACAATCATGGAGCGTGCAAGGTACATGAGATTGCATGCAGGATTTCCTTTGCAGTTTTGGGTAGATGCTGTAGATACTGTTGTTTATCTAATAAAAAGAGGGCCTTCAAGTTCCTTGGATGGTGGTGTTCCAGAGGAAGCATGGACAAGTAAAAAGGTAAACTTCTCTATTTTAAAGCCTTTTGGTTGTGAGGCCTTTGTCCATATTGATAAAGAAAATAGAACAAAGCTTGAGGAAAAGTCAAAGAAATGTACCTTTATTGGATATGGTGTTAATGATTTTGGTTATCGCTTGTATGATTATGAAAATCACAAAATCAGTAGGAGCAGAGATGTAGTATTCAATGAAAAGGTCTTGTATAAGAATCAGTTGCAGGAAAAGAAACAGGAAAAAGAAAACAAGGAATACATAGTTCTTAATGAAATCACTAAAAAAGTAAAGGTGCCTGAAAATAATAATAATCGACAACCACAACAGCAACAACCACCACAATAGCAATAGGCACCCCAAACACCTGAAAGCGGTGTTAGAAGATCTACCAAGATAAGTACACCCCGTGAATGATACTCTCCTTCATTATATTATTTATTGTTGACTGATTCCGGTGAACCCGAATCTTATGAAAAAGCAATGCAAGTTGAAAGCAGGAAGAAGTGGGAGGTAGCCATGGAAGAAGAGATGGACTCCTTAATGCATAACCAGACTTGGGACTTAGTCGGGTTGCCTACAGGTAAAACTACATTGCAGAATAAATGGGTTTACAGGCTGAAGGAAGAAGATGGAGGAAAACAGAGGTACAAAGCTAGACTTGTGGTGAAGGGGTTGGCACAAAAGAAAGGTATTGATTTTGATGAAATATTTTCTCCTATTGTTGAAATGACTTCAATCAGATCTATTTTAAGTCTAGTGGCAGTTGAAGATTTGCATCTTGAGCAGTTAGATGTAAAGACAACCTTTCTCCATGGGGTTTTGGAGGAAGAGATATATGTATAGCAGCCACAAGGATATGAAGTGAAAGGGAAGGAGAAACTTGTGTGCAGGTTGAAGAAGAGCTTGTATGGCTTAAACAAGGCTCGAAGGCAGTCGTATCTAAAATTTGACAAGTTTATGTCTGTACAAGGTTATACTAGATGCACTCTGATCATTGTGTTTATCTGAGAAAGCAAAATGATGGCAGCTATATTATATTGTTATTGTATGTAGATGACATGCTTGTTGCAAGATCTAACATGCAGGAAATAAATGTGCTCAATAGAAAATTGGAAAATTCATTTGCAATGAAGGATTTGGGAGCTGCAAAACAAATCCTTGGTATGAGAATAACTAGAGACAGGAAAAATCGTAAATTAACTTTGTCTCAGAATGAGCACATACAAAAGGTGTTGAAAAGATTTAACATGAACAATGCAAAACCAGTTAGTACAACTTTTGGTAGCCATTTCAAACTTAGCAAGGAAATGTGCCCAAAGACCCAAGAAGACATGGATTATATGTCTAAAGTTCCATATGCATCAACAGTTGGAAGCTTAATGTATGCAATGGTCTGCAGAAGACCTGATATTGCACATACAGTGGGAGTTGTAAGAAGGTACATGAACAATCCAGGAAAGGAACATTGGATGGCAGTGAAATGGATTCTTAGATATTTTAAAGGTACCACAAATCAAGCATTATGCTTCGGTGGTTCAAACATTTCCCTACAGGGATATGTTGATGCAGATATGGCAGGTGGCAGAGATAACAGGAGGAGCACTACAAGATATATATTTACTATTGGAGGAACAACTGTCAATTGGGTTTCAAAAATCCAAAGTGTTGTTGCACTTTCAACAACAGAAGAAGGGTATGTTGCTGCTATAGAGGCTAGTAAAGAAATGATTTGGTTACAAAGGTTTATGGGTGAATTGGGTAAGGAGCATGATAAGGGCACGTTATACAGTATAGCCAAAGTGCCATTCATCTTGCAAAGAACTCAGCATTTCATTTGAGGACTAAACACATACAGCTCAAGTACCATTTCATATGATCAGTGTTGGAAGATGGACAGTTGAAGCTGGAAAAGATACACACTAGCCAGAATCCTATAGATATGCTAACAAAAGTTGTAACCAGGGAGAAACTGAGAACATGCTCAGTTTCAATTGGTCTTGAAGGATGAAGATGAAGATGAGAAACAGCCAGGTCAAAAAGAGGAGTCATTTTCCAGAAAATGAAGCAGCGACAAAGTTGCTACAATCATTCTCCAAGTGTGAGATTGTTATGTGTGGAGCATGATTGTTCCGAGGTCTTTGTTTCAGCCGGATGTTTACCCCAGGAAGTTTGTACACCCCTCCACGTGGGGGGTGCGGGGGGGACTTGCCCCCCCCTGGGGGTCTGCGGGGGCTGATTCCCCCCAGCTGGGGGGCCCGGGGGGGCCTGATCCCCCCCGACTGGGGGGTCCAGTGGCCAGTGGTCCCTCTGCGTGGGCTCGGGGGCAATGCCCCCGAAGCTAAAAACATATGTAAATTTGCCTTGTAAAAGTATATTAATTTCTAGTCAATCTGGTCCATTCATTAGGCGAATGATCTGATGGTAGAACTTATGTTTAGTTTATGGTTTTTTTCCCTAGAGGCAACCCCTCTCTTTGTATGAGGGCATTGTATTTGAGGCTGTAATAAATGTGTATTCTGTGTGTGAGTGAGAAACATAGAGGTGAGACTGTGAGAGAAAACAGAGGATATTACAGCGGATTTGCTGTAGGTTGTGTGTCTTAATTTTGTTGGATAATAGAAAGGAAGGACTGGCTATTCGGGTTGGACATAGCCCAAACTGGGTGAACAACGTATATTTGTGTCTCTCTTGTTTCATGCGTTTTCTGTGTTTATATTTCTACAATATTTTATGTGTTCTATTGCTCCGTAATATATAATTTTCTAACACAACTTACTGAAGTATTTTATGTACCTTCGATAATATCCAGCTAACCCTAAGAAACTCCTAACATTTGTCCACTTTTGTGGGGTTGGGACCCTTTGGATGATTTCTATTTTTCTCGGGTCAACCTGCAGTCCTTGCTAAGATATTGAATGACCTAGCATGATCCCTTCAGTGATTACGAATTCACATTTTTTAGGACTGAGAAATAACTTCATTTGAATGCATTTGTGCAATAATTTTCCTAGGATAGTCAGGGCTTCTTGAAAATCATAGACATAGGCTGTAAAATCATCCATATAAATTTCCACCGCATCATGTACTAATTCAGTGAAAATATTCAAGACTACTCTCTAGAAAGTGGCGGGAGAATTGCATAGGCAAAAAGGAAGGACCCAATAGGCAAAAGTACCCCAAGGATAGGTGAATTTGTTCTTATCTTGGTCTTCTGGGCAGATTTTGATTTGGTTATATCCACTGAATACATATAGGAAAGAAAAAAACTTCGTCCCTGTCAAGCCGTCTAGCACATGGTCAATGAAGGGTAGGGGAAAATGATCCTCCTTTGTGGATTTTTTCAACTCCCACTAATCGACACAAATCCTACACTTACCATTTTTCTTAGGAACTAACACTAAAGGGCAGACCCACTCATTATCAGAGATAGGGTATATAATCTTGCATCTAATAGTTCTTGCAATTCTTCTTTGAATATATCTTTAGGAGCTAGATTCATCCTCCTTTGTGGTTGCTAGACCGGCTTGCAACCTTCCTTTATGTATATGTGGTGAGTAAACACAGAGGGGTGTACTCCCTTCATTTCCTTGTAACTCCAAGTGAAGGCTTCTAGGTTTTCTTTTAACGTGTTGATAGATTTCCTCTTCAAGAGCAGAAAGGGATGGATTAATTTTCAAGGTTTTATCTAGGCTGAATTATATGCTTTTGACACAGAGTGGGTTGCAATCGACCAAGCATAGGTTAATTGGATGATTTTTCTGGGTCTAGCTTACTTCTTCTTCTAATGGTAACAAACCAAGATTTGGACTTTTGAGCAAGTGTTCAATCAACTCATGCTTGTATTGATGTCCTCCTCACATGGTTTCTTAAAAAGCATAAATTTTGGCAGAATAAACTTTCTCTTCTTCCTCCTCCTCAAACCATAAAGGTAAATCATGCTCTAGAGAGGGTTGAGCAGGAGGGTATAGGACTAATTGCTTGGACATAAACCCATTCTTGATGGTCATATTCCCAGCTCTACAGCTAATGTATTCATCAGTTGTGGCCAACCATGGCCTCCCAAGGATGAGAGGGTAACCAATGAGCTTAGCCTTAGGCTAGAGAACTAGTAAATCTGCAGGGTACTCCTAATAGTTAATGGAGACCATCACATCCTCCACAATTCCCTCAGTGGTGACAGTGGAATGGTCTGCAAGCTATAGAACTGTTGTGGTCTTCCTCAATGACCCTTGGAGGTTGAGCTCAAGCATGGTGTCCTTGGTAATCACATTAATTGCAGCCCCAATATCGATCAGAGTGTGTAGGACAATGGTACCATTAATGTGCACATATACTACAGGGATTCTAGGGTCCAAATATTTCAGACATATTACCTACCCTGTCATTAAGTCAGACAGCTACTCAATGAAATTAATGGTAGGGGCGTCCCTTTTTATTCTTCCTAGATGCTTGAAGCATTTCTCCTTAATCAACTTATTGTAAATGGGAACATATTTTATTGCCTAGAGAAGGGGGATCTTTAGACATAGATTTTTTAGTTCTCCTAGAAGTTCAGTTTCTTCTGGGGTAAGCTGGAGTGGTTGGGCTAATATCTTAGGAAAGGGTGGATTTACTTTAAGGTTTCTTTCCTCTCTTTCTTTCTCAACCTCCCTATGTGGAGGGGGATGTTGGTTATCTGATAGGACTCTCCGAGATCTTAGGTTAATCTCCTGGATTTCCACAACATAAGTTGGATATAATGTCTCTCCAATATATACTTCCTGAGTCTACCTATTGTTCAGGTTCGGATTTAGGTGGGTAGGCATCTGAGGTTGCTTGCATGGAGCAAAGTGTAGGAGTTGTGGTTGGGTAGGTGGTGGAGAAAATAGAGTTGTAGCATTGTTATATTAGGGACTCCACCCTTGGAGTGGTGTATTCCACTGAGTTTGTGGTAGAGTGTAAGGTTCAAATGACTAGCTGGTTAGTTGGGAATGATTTTGAAATGCATAGGACTTAGTAGGGGGTGTAGACCAGTATGGATGAGCAAGGGGTCCCCAAGAAGGTATAACTGTGGTTTGGTTGGGGTTGTAATATACATGGGATGACCCTTGCATGCCCTGTAGGTATGGTCTAGGCCTGGAGGCCTCCTTTGGTTAATGTAGCAAAGCTGCTTAGTGACCCCTTTAGCTGCTTGATACATAGCTTTGAGTATACGTAATGAAGGGAACTTGTCTGTGGAGTGGTTCTCTTCACACTCTGAGAGAATTTCAATACAATTCAATGGGAATTTGTTCCTTGGACGCCTCCTTGTGCATCTAGGACAAAAGATGGCGAAGGCTCTCTCTGCTTCCTGTTAGTTCCTTTTGATGTTCACGGTGTGCATTTGTAAGGCAAGAGTTTGTAGCATCTCACTTTTGAAATCTTTCAGCATATTTCCAATTTCGCGCTTAATGGATGAGTTGGAAAATGATGTACTAGCCATAGGTTGAGTACTCCCACCCTTTTTCCTAGTTTCCCTAGAATGATTTCTAAAGATAGTCTTGATATCCTCCTATGGTAATTGGTAGATATATCCTCTTGCTAAAAAGTGTAAGGTATCCATAAGGTCTTCTCTTACTCCCCTAACAAGGACCATCTTTAGTGACTCATGGTCAAGTGTGCACCAAGCCCTTTTGTAACGGAGTTGGAATCTTTCTTTGTAGTCTTCTAAGGATTCATCTTGGCCTATGGTCATCCTAAAAAATTCTTCTTTAGTATGATTTGACGTACAAGAGTCTCGATATTTGTTGTTAAAAGCATGTTGCATATGAGCCTAGGTTATGATGTTATCTCTAGGTAAGACCATGAACTAGCGCAATGCTGCAACCTTGAGGGTAGATGGATATAGTTTTGACTTTTTCTCATCATCTGTATAGTGATAGGTTGGGCATGTAAAAAGAAATGCAAATAGGAAAGTGTTAGGGTCTTTTGTGGTCAAGCCATGGAAATGAGGTAGGACAGAGGGGCTTATATTCTTCATCTTAGTGTCCCCGTTGGTTTGCCTAATGGCGAACACACCCTCAACTCTCTCTATATTCCCTCAGTTATTTTGGTTTTCAGCAATTGGTATAGTAGGAATGGCTTCCTCTTCTCCTTCTTCCGTTATAGGTTCGTTAAATATGTTAGGTTTCTCACCTAAAGGTTCCTCCAGTTCACAGCCACCGCAAAATATAGAATGTTAGTTGTTGAATGCAGTGGGGGTATTTGGAAAAACGTTTCCTAAATTGTCCCTATTCCTACGAGGCATGAAAGAAAATGTTTTTGGGTTCGTTTTGTAATTTTTTTAGCTCGAAAGTACTTTGCAGAAATTAAATTTATTATTGAATGAAAATCACTAGCAGAATGAAAAATCTACTTATTGAATTGAAATCCTACTTGCAGAATTGAAAGGAAAGAAGATAATGAAAAAAGAAATAAAGGAACTAACTATATTACATTTCCAGAAATAAACTAATGGCAGAAAATTGAAGACAATAAACAGAAGAAAAGAAAGAAGTAATCACATTCTACTCAGACACCTCCCCGACAATAGTGGCAAAAAGTGATGAGTGCCAGTATTGCAGCAAGGATGATGCAACTCCTACGCTACCAAATTTACATATCAACCCGGGGTTCATACAAATTTGGAGGTGACAGTGCTATATGCACAAGTAAAATTGAAGGTCCTACCTATTATTATTGTTCATCTGGCAAGAGACCCCAGGGGCTCCAAGATAGACTTCTATAGAGTCGGAAGAAGCTTGATTCTTTGATGGAAGAAGAGAAAATATACTTTAAGAGAGCTACTCTAATGAGATCTTTGGTTAGCTCCAAGAACGATGAAACAAGATACAGTTTCATAAACTAGAAAAGCATGAATCAATTTCCAATATTATGCATGAAGAATGTGATGAAGGGAATGAAAGCATGAGTGAGATCTTATTGCAGAAATAGAGTAATGGAAAATGATGACAATGAAATGAACCAAATACTGAATCAATGCAACGACCTCGAAAGCTCATGCAAGAACTAGAAACCTATGTTTTTGGGATTGTTGAAGGATCTCCTCCTCATGTCATGGTCCCAGAGGGAGGATATGAGGCCAAGCCACCTGATGAAAATTTTATGGTGACATTTTTTCTCCTTGCTAACTTACTAATTGAAATAAGGACGACTGGAAGAAAAGTAACATACAACAAATCTAATCTACATTGTTGTAATGGAAATGCAGCTAGTAAGGAAATGAACAATTAAATTATGAATCTATACCAACATACATCTACAATAAAGAGGAGCCTCGGCTGCTATGGTTGGGCCCTAACCCATGAGCTTCTGCCCTCTGAGTTAACTAAGTGTTGGCCCAAAACAAAACTCATTCTTATTATCAAAACAATGGATTACATTAAAAATTGAAACAAGTCTTGCAGCTCAAAAATAGAGTATGTTAGCACTCTGTAATTTCTCGAGGTTAAAGAAGGAAATCACCGAGGTAACCACAAACCATATTTCGAGATTAGTATGTAGCATTCCTAATCTCAGAGAGGGCTCTCTCTTTTTTATTTAAATTTCTTTTAGTTAATTTATTTTAGGCTAGTCATGACTGTGCTAGGGTTATTTTATTTGAATTTAGGTGGTGGGATCATTTAGATTAACAAGGGTTGTTTTTTACCACAAGGCTATCGGGTCAAAATCTCAGATAAACAGGACTGGATTAAGTTCTAAAAACAATTTTTGCAGGGCAAGATAGAGGAGTTACTAAAGATCTCAAAGGCTTATGGTGAAATGGCTTCCATTCGGATCCAGGGAGAAATTAAGGATTCCCTAGGGCAGATTATGAATTGAAATGCAAGAGGTCAAATGGGATGGGAGAGAAATTAATGCTTCTCAAATTTGGATATCAGAGGAAAACATATAAATGACTAATTGTGCAAAACAGAGTGTACTTAAACAAATTCTGAGTTAAATGTCGAGTTAATTCATTCAAATTTAGATAACATTTAACTTTATGAAACACATAATAATGTAACAAAATCAGACAAAGAAGATACTTGACTATAATAGCTCATCTCATGAATCATGTAGTGCAATCTTTTTATTACTTGCTCCAATTTGTTCACTTGAAAAATGAAACAATAACCCTTAGGTTTAAGATTAAAATAAGCATACAAATGTATAGTAATCCACACCTTAATACTTCAAACTATGAAGTATTTATACAGAAATAATTTACAAAAGATCCCAAATTGTCTTTGGAATTAATCTAGGAGAAGGAAATATCTTTATGTAAGAAGATAGAGACAAATGTTCAACTATTCTATGATATGCCTGTTTATTAGTTGTGTTGTCTTTATGCTATGATATTTTGTTGTTTACTCTCTACCTTGTTGTTAGTCTTCATGCTAGCTATTCTTTATACTTTAACCTGTCAACTGATACAATTTAAATTGTATTTCTTTATATGCCTCCTCTGTTTAGTCTTTCACCATGAATGCTCTGTCACATGCTTTTACTTTTACCCATCACAGTGAATCACATCATATGGTATCTTTTATTCTTATCATGCTTTTATTGTCTTTAGTAAAAGTGAATTTTACTAAAGCCCTGTTTGACTTCATGTAAAAATGTGAATATGATGTTGTTGATTCAGCTATGTTTTAACACTCAATCTGAATTCTTCCACCTTATTGCTTTGTTATCTTTCCACTTTTACCTTTTACAATAAGACATAAGTAACAAGGAGTAAAACATGTCCTTGATAGTTTCTAGTATGAATCTTTCATTGTTTGCTAGTGAAAATGGGTTCATCTCTATTTTAACTTTTTACTATGAAAATTTGTCTCTCTCTGTGTGAATGACTTCTTTCTACTCTGATCCATGGAATATTTTGTTTAAGGAAAACCATTCGAATTAATTTCTTTGTGAATTTTTGTAGTAAACAGGTTTAACATAGTATTAACTTCTTTATCCAATTTCTCCTTCTGCTAATAACCTGCAGAACTAGACTTTTCGTTAATAAATTCTAGGTCTACGAGGAGGTGATTGAAGGATGTACTGAATTGGGAAGAACTGTTGGACGAGTTATGGATACGGAGGTTAAATTCTATTGGAAATGGATCTTTGGTTTCATTTCACAATTTCCTAAAAATGACTTATTTAGAGAGTTTTGAAATAGTGTTGACTTTTCGTAGAGTGCCAGATTTTAACACAGTATCTTGGGGTTTTGGAATTGATTTACTGCATAGTGGATAGTGGGAAAGTGGCATCATGGTTTAACATTTCATGGAGTTGGCAGGTAAGTGGTTTATCACATGGGCCATCAGTGGTCTAATGTTCTAACAAGGCACAAAATTGAATTCAGAATGAGGACGGTTTTATATTACGTGAGGAGTGGTAAGTGGCCTTTATCGCACATCATTTGGCTGCTGGAAAGTATCTCTCAAATGAACACGATCTACCTGAGGGACTAACGCATGGTGGGACAAAACCACCCATCTTGCGCACTTCTAAGGTGTTAAGGGCGAGACAACGAGGGATGCGGGAAGCATCGGATTTGGATGGGGGAAGATATGATGGCCATTGCATGATGAATATGGTGGGGTGTTAACCTTAACATGGGGTGAACTAAGGAAGAATAGTTTGATATAATGGAGGAGGGGTTAGGATATATATTAATATAGTTTTATATATGTAGGTTTCTATTGTATGGGTTTGGGATTAATATATTAATAGTGTGTAGTTTTATGCAATATCGCACCACTTTTGGATGGTGGGCAGTATTTCTCGCAACCATGCGATATAACCTAGTACTTCCATGTAGCAAAACAACCCTGGGCCAAAACCACGAACCTCACATTATCTCGGGCCATTAAATATAGGACGATGAATCCACATGATATAGTTTTGAACCATTGGATCTGGTGGATAGACATCGGATGACTATCACACAGTCGAGATGCATGGATGGAACACGGATTTATATTTGCGGGGCCTGGCATTATTGGGAAAACTAGTGTCCATTCAGAGTTGCTAGTTCCACTAAGATGGGTAGATATCTTAGAAACAAACAAACTAAAGTCACTTGTGTTTTCCTTTATGAGAAATAGATGAGGGAGAAGCAAAGAGTACCAGCCTCAGTCTTTCGCTTGTCTCCTTGCTTGTTTCCTCTCCCCTTTGACACAACTTTGCCACTCCTTCCTTGTCCCACTTCAAAGAACACCTGTAGAGTCACAACAGCATAATACCATGCAACCATAGAGATCTATAACCATAAAAAATATAGGATCAGATATATATTAACCATACATATGCATATATCAATACAAGATTCAAATATATACAAGAATATGGAGGAAAACTCAAATAGCTTTATTGAAAGGAAGTAGTAGAAGAGAGGATTACAACTCATTGGTCTAACCTAGCACCATCCTCCCAGTATGAAAGCCCTCTTCACCTCATGAAAAGGTAGATCACCCAACATTGTGATGTTCCATAGAGAAGCCAACAACACTTCCTTACAAGATACAAAGTTCCAACCTCTGGGTCTCTAGGATGAGGGATCCATATATAGATATTTGCAGGTGGGTGAGTCAACTTCTGGGATTTTGATTAGTGTCATTTCTCTGACAGTTCTTGCTTCCACTTGGAGATTTCATGATCCCTTACTCATCCTTGGGAAAATTCAGAGAGGCAAGTGTCAAATGGGCAGTTTCTAGAAGATTCTTTAGGTTTCCACCTAGAAACTACCTTTTCTATTTGTCTGCTCTCACTCATTGCACCCTACAGAACGGATTTTCAGTATGCATAGCACTTTCTGCATGTAGTAAGTTAGATGCATTGCACCCTTAGCAATGAGCAGTTTGTATGGTCCAGTTTTGACCGGTTCTGAGTAGTTTTTCAAGGAGAACATATGGGAGATGATGTAATCAGTTGACCTTGTTCTTTTAGGGTATGAAACAACAGCCTTAGGGGCTTAGAATCCGTTTTTTTATGGACATAAGAGATTGGGGTTGCAGTGCCCAAATATGTCTATAATATTTGCCCCCTAAGGCATGAGGTCATAAATCTTCTGATTTCAGGTGAAATGCTTTAACATGACGATCCAAGGATTTTCGAACTGGAAGGTGACCTATAATAAGATACAATACAAGACATCTTCATAATATTTTCATGATCTCAACGAGGCGGGAATTCCCATGCTCAGCTTTATAAATTCATTTTTATGTACATAGGATAGACAACCGTCTGTATGATAGACTGATGATTTTGGTAGAGCCATCATCCCTTATCTCGGATGATTATCTGTGCAGCTATGATGTAGATTTGATATCTTTATTTTCTTGAATCTATCGCAACCCAGATGGATGGAATTAGGTCTGGGGTCTTCAAACTCATTCAATCTTTGCTCGAAGTACAAGTTTATCCATGTGAAAGGATGTTCTGATGTTGAACATCGAAAGACATTACCTGCTTACCAGCCAATGATGTAAGTTGTTAACATGCGCGAGAGGAATCACCGATAATGACAATGACCCTCAAGGTATGACAGTACAATTCACGTGCTACGGATACATGAGTTGATGTTGAACACCAAGAAAATCTTACGGTCAGAGGCCATTGATGAAAACCTATCACCAGAAGTGACAAACTTGTTATTAAGGCATGCAAGCTTCAAATTACTAAAAGGGTTGTTCCTAAGTCAAGTTCTTGGATAATGAGCTGATGTCAACAAGAAGTGACCCATCATAGGAGGGCCTTAATGAATCCCACATCTACCACACGAAATGGATAAAATGACTTTGTCGAGGTGAAAATGATCTGATGATACAAGGTTCAGGGTGGTGGTCATGAAAGAATGAAGTGTGAAGGTATTGTAGTGGATGAGGCATAAGCTAGGTTGGTGAATTCTTTGAGTGACTTCTCTTGAACATATCAGCGACAATGAAATGGATTGGTAGCATTAACCCCAAAAATGAATGGTACAAAGGACCAATGGTGATATGAATGGTGAACGGAATAACCCAACCTGACTCAATTATGTTGATGGAGTGAAAGCGTCATCTTCAAGAGCGACCTGCTACCAATAAAGTTTCTTCAAGTTTTCTTCCCAAATTTTCCCCTGTCATTTCTGACCAATACCTCATTATTTTTGTCAAGATTGAGGAGGATAACATATGCTTGTTCTATAATTTTCCCTTTGGGCAAACCCGTCGCTATGTTTTAATGAACCTAGCGACAGTGAACTCACTCTTGTATGCATGGACAAGTTTGTCACTATTGTTTTAACAAGTGATGCAGGAGCATCTGGCTAACAGGGCAATGGTTTCCGAAAAGGACAGAGGACACAGTTCGTTGGATCGACAGTAGATCTATCTTTGTTTTCTTTTTATTTTACTTTACTCTTTAAATTGCCAAAAAAAAATATTGTTATGATTTTTAATTTTAATTAGGAGCAGTAGTGATTAGGTAGAATTATTTGTTTCCCGAATAGCTATATTACGGTTGTGAATGCATGTAAGACAAAATGTACTAACTAGCTATGGAAAAGCCCATATATGAAATAACTGATATAACCAGCAACACAACTAACAACAGTTACAAAATTATTTGTATACAGTGTTATAAAATGGGTGAAACAAACCATCACAGGGGTTCGACTTTGTATGAAAAACAACAGAGATAATAATAAAAAAAACATTTTGTGCACATATATATTCCTAACGTGTCCTCAGAAATTGTGTAATTGCACTAGTAGAGTATTATACAAGACTGTTGAACGTGTTGTTACAGATTCCGAGCCCAGAGGGGAGAGTAACCAGTTGAATGACAAGAAATAGCAAAACTCAATACAACCAGAAAAAACAACACAAGCCTTAACTATTCATCAAAAATTCAATTCATATGAATACATTGCACAGTCGGCCACAAACATTTCAATATAAGTTTTTTTTTTTACATGCTGTCTGAAATAGAGGCGTGAAATAAAACCATGGTCATGAGACATTAACCCCTACAGTAAACAAGAAACCAACTTTCTACAAGACTCAGAATCATAACCCATGTCGTGCCCCACGGCTAAAGAAGGGTCAAGTACAGATAGAGGGAAGTCTAACCAGGTTCAGCAAGTAAAGTCGAAACACCCCTAAAAACAAGCTGCCAAACATCATAGAAACTACCTATGTTTGCCCGAACCGCCAAAAGTTCAAACACTGAAACCCACGAACAGTCACACCTGCAAGAGCATGCATAGGAGTGGTTAGACCAAGCAATAGCATCAACCGAGTGAAAGAAAGTTTGAGAGAGACAAGAAAACAGAAGGTAATGGCACCCTACCTATTCGGTGAACTATAGCCTTCATCCAACCTTGAGAAGAACCCTGCTCACGAAGGAGCCACTACATCAGGTATAGGTAAAGAAGGATACAAAAATTCTGGCATAGAACCCAAAAACTTACCAAATGAGCACACAGAGATTCCAACTGAGGACGCCACCATCGAATTGACAAGGACCGTGAAGAGAAGTTGAACCAGTGTTGGAACAAACAACAAACATTATACAACAACCCTAAAGCTAAGATCACTCATAGGATACGAATAGCATACACAAAGGCGGAGATCCTTGAAGGAAAACCGAAACCTCAAATCACAGTAGTGTTCGACATGCAAGCCGAGGAATTGTGCCATGCAAACTTACCAAAGTATTCATAAAAAGCCGGAGGAATAGAATCATATCAGACCAGATACCAACGACTGAAGCCGAGAGGGTAGCTAGTAGACATAACCAACGAACTGTGTAAACAAGTTGTAGGAATCCACATCCAGAACAAACAAACCGCCAAGTTACAGAGCTTGCAGAGTGAAAGACCAAGTGAAACAACGAGAATGAGATGAGCGCAATAGGGTTAAAACCCCAAAACCTGAATGGATTTGTGCGATCCCGAGGAGGAACAGGTGTTCAAAGGACAGGGTATTAAGGTACAAACCCTCATAAAATGAAATCCATACGACGCCGATTGCAAATCAACCAATATAAATATCCAACATATCCACAATATTATTATATTCACTACGGTCATTTACACCTCAGCACATCAACAGCGGGACCACGTGGGCTGGCCCCATCAAGTGGTATCAGAGCAGCATTTTAAGGAAATAGGGAAAGATGGAAGTATAAAGACGAGGACGAGGAAGAGGTGCACGCAGAGTAGCAGATGAGGGCTTGAGAGAACAGTTGAGAATCCTTACTGCTCGCTTGGAAGCAATAGAGGCAGGTAGGCAAAGAGACCCGGAACTTGGAGATGACCGTGAAGACGAGGCGGAAACTGTTACAAATGGGTTGGAGGAAGAAGCCCCGGAGTTAAGACTGTTGAGATCTGTATTGTTAGCCAGCATCAAACCCAAACTTGAGATCCCTAATTATGATGGCAATCTGTCCGCCGACGTTTTGCTGGATTGGGTGAGTGAGTTAGACAAGTGTTTTGAAAATGAAGAGATTAGTAAGGACAAAAGAGTTAGATTTGTTGCGACTAAATTAAAAGGAAACACTTCCCTATGGTGGGATAGTGTCCAGGCGGACAGAAGACAGATGAACAAGTTGCCGTTAAGAATGTGGCCAAGGATGGTGGAAAAATTGAAGGGCAGGTTTTCTCCTAAAGACTACAAGGTTGAACTTTATCAGTGAGTACATAATTTAAGGCAGAAAGGTATAACTGTAAAGGATTATACAGAGGAATTCTATCGATTAAATTTACGTGCTGGTTATACAGACGATACTCCAGAAAAAACAGCGAGGTACGTGAATGGCTTGAGGTTGGAAATATTGGATGATCAGTATTCTCTCTCCCCGAAATATAGAAGAAGCCTTTCAGAGTGTTGTAAAGGCTGAAGAGAAAATTAACAGGAAACAGAACAACAGGAGAGGGAGAGGAAATGGCAGAGGATGAGGACAGTCCTACGGCAGAGGGAGAACTGCCACTAACAGTGAAGAAGGCAGCAGTTCCAGAGCTTCAGGGACAGCAGAGAAGGGAGATAGCACTAGACGAGGTCAACCATATCAGCGGGGAAGAGGAAATGGTCGTGGAATAGGGACTAATGTCCAGTGCTACAAGTGCCATAAGTGGGGGCACAGATCCTTCAAATGCCTGGAAGCTGAGCATGTCGGCCAGAGGGGAGAATTTGTTGCGCAGCGTGAGGAAGCTGAAGCACAGCCCTGGGAGATAGAAAACATGGCAGAAACATGAGAGGCTTTAGTTTTGAACAAAGTGTTATTGAAGCCAGCCAAGGAGATGGTTGAACAGACCCAGTGAAAGGCGTTGTTTCGGATAGTTTGCAAATCACATGGAAAGTGTTGTAAATTGATTATAGATAGCGGAAGTATAGACAATTTAGTTGCCACCGAAATGGTGGAAAAGCTGGGATTGAAGCAGCTTAAGCATCCCACACCTTACAAGGTGTCATGGCTACAGAAAGGCCACCAGCTATTAGTTGATGAACAGTGCGAGGTTGAATTTCACATTGGCAAATACCAAGACACGGTGGTCTGCGATATTATGCCAATGGACGTATGCCATATACTGCTAGGGAGACCATGGCAGTATGATCGGAAGGTGACGCGTGATGGGAAGATGAATTGTTAGAAATTTGTGAAAGATCTGATCAAACATATGCTTGTACTCATCAAAGAGGAGGATGCAGCAGAACCGAGTGGAACAAAAGCACTGTTAATAGGAGGAAAATAGTTTGTGAAGCATATTGAGGAAAATGAGGTCAATTATGCGATTGTAAGGAGGAAAAAACCGATGTTGCTGAACACAAAAAAGTCATAATTGCCTGCAGAGATTCAGGAGTTGCTAAAAGAATTTGAAGACATTGTAGTTGATGATCTACCAGATAAATTGCCTCCCAAGAGGAGTATTAGCCATTCTATTGATTTTATACCTGGAGCAAGCTTGTCAAACAAGGTAGCGTACAGGATGAGTCCGAAAGACAATGAAGAAATTCGTAAACTAGTGCAGGAGTCATTGGATAAGGGATTGATCAAAGAAAGTTTGAGCCCTTGTGCAATACCAACAGTACTTGCACCTAAGAAGGGTGGAGAATGGCGAATGTGTACAAATTCATGGGCTATTAATAAAATCATGATTCGATATAGATTTCCCTTACCCAGGATCGACGACATGATGGATTGTCTTAGCGGAGCAACTTATTTTATAAAAATAGATCTGAAGAGTGGTTATCATTAGATCAGGATTAGGGAAGGAGATGAATGGAAAACAGCCTTCAAGACCAATGAAGGGCTGTACGAATGGCTGGTCATGCCATTTGGATTGAGCAACGCTCCCAGTACTTTTATGAGATTGATGAATGAGATGTTAAAGGAATTTATTGGCAAGTTCGTGATAGTTTACCTTGATGATATTTTCATTTTCAGCAGAACGAAAGGAGAACATCTTCAACATGTTCGAAGGGTGTTAGAGAAGTTACAATAGAACAAACTGCTGATAAACTTAAAGAAATGCACTTTCCTGCAGAAGGAGCTGGTCTATTTGGGGTTTGTAGTTGCGGAAAATGAAGTGAAAATGGACCCCGAGAAGATTGCAGCAATTATAAATTGGCCGTCACGAAGATCTTATTTGAGGTACGTAGTTTCGACGGACTGGCGATTTTATATCGAAAATTTATTAGAAATTTCAGTGAAATCTGCGCACCAATGTTAGAGACCATCAAAAAGGTCAGTCAGCCTTTTTGTTGGACTAAGGCGGCAGAAGACAGTTTTCATCTTTTGAAGTGGAAGATCACAGAGAGGCCAATCTTGAGGCTGCTCAATTTTAATAAACTCTTTCAGGATCGATGCGACGCAAGTGGAACAACTATTGGCTCTGTGCTTAGTCAGGAAGACAAACCAGTGGCATTTTTTAGTGAAAAACTAAACGAGAGTTGGAAGAAATATTCCTCGTATGACAAGGAATTTTATGCTGTGGTCCAAGCTTTAAAACATTGGAGGCACTACCTGCTGGGTAATGAGCTCGTCTTATTTTCTGATAATTCGGCATTACAATATGTAATGCAGCAGCACAAGTTAAACCATAAGCACACCAAATGGGTAGAATACTTGTAGAGTTTCACTGTTGTGTTAAAACACATAAGTGGGCAAGCCAAAAAGGTGGTGAATTCCTTGTGTAGAAGAGCTTTGCTCATACAAGAAAGTAGCATACAGGTGATGGGGTTCGGACATCTGAAGGATTTGTACCAAACGGACACAGATTTCAAGGAAGCCTTTGAAGCCTACCAAAATACCGTGTTGAGGAATGCAAGTCCATGGTTAGACTATAATGTAAAGGAAGGATTATTGTTCAGAGGAGGACAATTATGTATCCCAGACTGTTCAATGAGGGATAATATTGTACGGGAGAAGCATAGTGGTGGTTTAGCGGGACATTTTGGCATCAACAAAACTTTGGAGCAACTCAGACATTTTTATTATTGACCAAAAATGATTAGGGATGTACAGAGATATGTGAATAGGTGTAAAGTCTGCCAACTTGCGAAAGGACACAATCAAAATACTGGACTTTACACACCACTACCTGCTCCAAGCAGGCCATGGGACTCAGTCAGTATTGACTTTGTCTTAGGACTGCCTAGAACGCATTGGGGGTACGATTCAGTAATGGTGGTGGTAGATAGATTTTCGAAAATGGCTCATTTTATTCCTTGCCAGAAAACTAGTGACGCCATGTATGTGGCACACCTGTTTTTCACGGAGGTTGTTAGATTACATGGCCTACCCAGAACTGTCATTTCAGACAGGGATGTAAAATTCACAGGACACTTTTGGCGCACCCTGTGGAAAAAGTTGGGCACACAACTGAATTTCAGCTCCGCGTATCATCCGCAGACTGATGGACAAACGAAAGTGGTGAACAGGAGCTTGGGGAATTTATTATGTAGTTTGACTGGAGAAAATTCACGATTATGGGATCGAGCTCTCGCATAGGGAGAATTCACTTATAACGATTCGCCCAATCGTAGCACCAGACATAGGCCATTTTAGATTTTGTATGGCATGCATCCTTGGGAATACACGAACTGCGAGATTTGGGAAAGCTGGAATGGAGAAGTGTGGATGGGGAAGACTTTGCTGAAGCAATGAGCGAACTTCATGAAAAAGTTAAAGTAAGATTGCAGGACAACGTACAAAAATAAAAGCAGCAGGTGGATTCAAAGTGATGAGAGGTGAATTTTAATGTTGGAGATGAGGTCCTTGCACACCTGCGCTGGGAATGGTTTCCTAAGGGCACATATAATAAGATAAAATATAAGAAAATTGGTCCATGCAAGATCCTACAAAAATTTTCAGCTAACGCTTACGAGATTCAATTGCCACCTGACATAGGCATATCACCTACTTTCAACATGGCAGACCTGTTCCCATATAATGCCCAAGCAAAGAATGATAGTGTGGTATAGCCAGAATGGAACACCCAATTTGGAGACGGTTCTCGGAAGAAACAATTGCCTTTGTCTCAGTCCCATGAGATTGAAGGGATCCTTAGTACTCAGGTAGCCAAGAAGACACGTAGGAAAGAATATCTACGTTACCTCGTCAAGTGGAGAGATCGTCCAATGGAGGACAGCTCATGGCTCGACGCAGCGCAGATACAGAAGGTTCGCTATTTAGTAGAGGAACTCATGGAACGGAGCCATGATTTTCTTTTATCCCGGGAGCGTGATGCAGGAGCATCTGGCTAACAGGGCAGTGGTTTCCGAAAAGGACAAAGGACACAGTTCGTTTGATGGACAGTAGATCTGTCTTTGTTTTTATTTTTATTTTACTTTACTCTTTAAATTGCCAAAAAAAAATATTGTTATGATTTTTAATTTTAATTAGGAGCAGTAGTGATTAGGTAGAATTCTTTGTTTCCCGAACAACTATATTACGGTTGTGAATGCATGTAAAACAGAATGTACTAACTAGCTATGGAAAAGCTCGTATATGAAATAACTGATATAACCAACAACACAACTAACAACATTTACAAAACTGTTTGTATACAGTGTTATAAAATGGGTGAGACAAACCATCATAGGGGTTCGACTTTGTATGAAAAATAACAGGGATAATAATAAAAAAAAACATTTTGTGCATATATATATTCCTAATGTGTCCTCAGAAATTGTGTAATTGCACTAGTAGAGTATTATACAAAACTGTTGAATGTGTTGCTATAGGTTTCGAGCCCAGAGGGGAGAGTAACCAGTTGAATGACAAGCAATAGCAAAAGTCCATACAACCAGACCATTAAAAAAAGACCTCGTAACAGGTATGTGGGAAAAACAACACAAGTCTTACTATTTATCAAAAATTCAATTCATATGAATACATTGCACAGTCAGCCACAAACATTTCAATATAATTTATTTTTTTTATACATACTATCCAAAATAGAGGCCTGAACTAAAACCATGGTCATGAGACATGAACCCCTACACTAAACAAGAAACCAACTTTCCACAAGACTCAGAATCATAACCCACGTCATGCCCAACGGCTAAAGAAGGGTCAAGTAGAGACAAAGGGCAGTCTAAGACCAGTAACCAAGTTCAGCAAGTAAAGTCGAAACTACCCGTGTTTGCCCGAACCGCCGAAAGTTCAAACACCGGAACCCACGAACAGTCACACCTGCAAGAGCATCAATAGGAGTGGTTAGACCAAGCGACAGCATCAACCGAGTGAAAGAAAGTTTGAAAGATACAAACAAACAGAAGGTAATGGCACCCTACCTGTTTGGTGAACTATAGTCTTCAGTTGACCCCGACAAGACCCCTGCTCACGAAGGAGCCACTACATCAGGTACAGGTAAAGAAGGATACAAAAATTTTGGCATAGAACCCAAAAACTTACCAAATGAGCACGCAGAGATTCCAATTGAGGACGCCGCCATCGAATTTCCAAGGACCGTGAAGAGAAGCTGAACCAGTGTTGGAACAAAAAACAAACATTATACAACCATTGTAAAGCTTAAATCACTCACAGGATACAAACAACATACATAGAGACGGAGACCCTCGAAGGAAAAACGAAACCTCAAATCACAGTAGTGTTCGACATGCAAGTCGAGGAATTGTGCCATGAAAACTTACCAAAGTATACATAAAACGCTGGAGGAACAGAATCATATCAGACCAGATACCAACGACCGAAGCCGAGAGGGTAACGAGGAGCCATAACTAATGAACCGTGTAAACAAGTTGCAGGAATCCGCATCCAGAACAAACAAACTTCCAAGTTACAGAGCTTGCAGAGTGAAAGACCAAGTGAAGCAGTGAGAATGAGATGAGTGTGAAAGGGTAAAAACTCGAAAACCTAAATGGACTCGTGGGATCCCGAGGAGGGACATGTATTCAAAGGACAGGGTACTAAGGTACAAACCCTCATAAAATGAAATCCATAGGACGCCGATTGAAAATCAACCAACATAAATATCCAATAGATCCACAATATTATTATATTCACTACGGTTGTTTACACCTCAGCACATCAACGGCGGGACCACATGGGCTGGCCCCATCAACAAGTTTAACGATAAAGATAACTTGGTCCTTTTCAATTTTAGAGAGTTTGAAAAGAGATGGAAAGGAAACTCCAGTAATCCCTTAAGTCCAAAAAAGTATAAAAAAATATGAAAGGGATGAATTTTTTATAGTTTTAATGAGTCGAACAAGACAAGTGCTCAATCTTTTTGTGTAATGATCCCTCGGGTCCATAAAGATTAAAATCTAGAGGAGGGATGGCACTTCGAATCACTTTAATGAGCTGGAGAGGCCAATTTCTTGGCAATATTTTCATATTTTACGAGTTAGATGAAAAGAGTTTAAAGGAGACTCGTTTTTTGAGGAACGAGTGATGTTTTCGTATAATATCTAGTTCCAGGGAAGGTTTGGAACTTTTCAAACACGATAGTGTAAAGAAGATGGGTAACATAACCACTCATCACATCTCTTCCTCAAAAGGGGTACACAATCAAATTGAGGAGTATGATTTGTTGAAAAGAGTGGAGGTGATGGTAAGAACACGACCAAGGATCAAAAGCTGATGATTATGTGATCACAATGGTTATTTACTGAAGGATTGGTTCATTTTTTAATGAGCTTAACCTCTCGGGGAACATATGCTCATTGCTAGATTTAATTTTCAATTAGCTTGAACTTTGCGCAAACCTACTTGTGCTAGTCATATATTAAGGATGTTTGATCGATGGGTTCATTTTTTATGGAGCTTGCTCCATTCAAAACTTTTCTTCGTAGCCTTTTGTTATGCAAGCTAAGAATGACCAACCTACAAATTTAAAGGGTTAAGAGCCTACAAACTAGGAAGATAAATGGTTTCTTTTCACTTGCATGCGGAAAGGTTTTGTGCCCCCAAGTATAAAGAAAAGTAGAGTTTCCAGGTTACCATATGAAAGTTCTCGCATTTGCAAGATTGCTCCATCCGCATTTGCCGACAAAACACTTACTTGGCTCTGTCCATCGAAAGAGACAAAGCTGAATGATGGGATGCATCAAATAACATAACTTTGATGAGGGAATCTTATTCCAATCTAATCCCACTTTCCTAAATGAACGAGTTTGTCAGACTAGTCATATATCCTCCGTGGAAACCAACCCTATGCCTAAAGTTTTCTTGCTGAGGTAGACCAGGGTGCATGCCCCCTGGATTTAGTTACATTCACCAAATCACTCGCGCTCATCAGGTGGATTGATTGGAGATTGATGAGACATTCCTTGTGCAAAAAAGGCCAGTTAATGATGGAATTTAACTAGTAGTTGTGTTTGAACTGGGGAATGAAAGTTGTTCTATGAGTTGGACCACTCTGCCTTCATGCGAGAAACATATCACTCGAAAGAGGAAACAATGGCTCCCATGCTATAAATGTAGTCATGCCGAAGTAGTAGATTTTAATCTAAAGGCCCTTGGACTACCATTACATTTAGATAGACAAGTTTCCTTCTCAAAGTTATAAGCAAACTTGGAAGGATCCCTAATGGTTTATTGGTCGCTTTGTTGAAGCCTGTCAGATTTTGAATCTCACGTAGAAGCGATAGCGAACCAAGTGCTTTCCAAGAAGTTGAGGAAATGATACTCACAAAAGCCCCTTCATCTATGATAGTACCAACCATGATCATTCTGTAAGCTTGTATTATGATTCAGAATGGTACAGTAGATGGTATGCAGGGTCTACCTAGTAGATTCCAATAAAAGGAAATGACTAGATTGTTAGGAGGAGGGACCGAATGAATGGCCGTGTAAATCTATGAAGAAATTCCTTCCTGCGGTAAAGGAATGTGTAGATTGCACCCATCTTCATCAAATTCTCTGTTGACGAAAAGAATTTGAATGGTGTCGTTCCCATTCTCTTTGGTGACTGTATCATCTAAAGGTGGACCCTTTGGAGACAAGATTGGGTCAACTGCTGTCTTGACCTATTGACTTTGGTCCAGTGTGGACTTAGAGGGATTATCTTGAATGATAGGTGCTTTGACCAACAACAAAGGTGTGTCAGTTGGATTTTCAACTAGTGATGAACTTGACAACAATTTCTTGTATCCAGGAGGAAGCTATAGTGGTGAAGCAGGACAGTTATCCATGAATCTTTTAGCTTCATCTAGGATGGGACAATGGTGGATGGCATGATCGCCCTCACATAGTCTACAAGGAATTTTAGATCTTCCTTTTTGTCCATTGAATTCATTTTCACTAGATAACGATGTACTTTAAACATGATCGTGAGAGGTTGAGCACACTAGATTGGGCAAGGAGGGACCAATCCCTTAAGATCTGCAAGATGCAAGGACAATATTGATGATAGTGGTCTCCTTTGCAAATGATACATGGATATTTAAGTTTGGATGGTGCAGTGTGTGGATTTTCTCCGGACAATGCGCAGTTGCCTCCTTTTTCCGTTGGCTTCTTCTTCTTCTTCTCCTTCCCTTTCTTCCTCTTCTCAGTGACTTGATTTTTAGTTTTACTATCTTCACCAAGTGAAGAGGAAGAAGGAGAGGGAGAAACAAACAAAGTAGAAGGTTGGGGGGTAACTCTAGTATCATCTAGTTGCTAATTTGATTGCTTAGGATTCATGGTGTTTTTAACAACAAAGGTCGAGAAAAGCCATACTGGTAGGCCAATTGTCAGTCCTGGAAGGGACAATATGGTCATATGATGTGAACCAACATCTCCCCAAGAGGAGAAGGGACTAGGATTCCCTCGAAGGGGAAATCCTTGATTGGTGGACTCCATTTTCTCAACCTAAGAACAATGATGGAACAATGATGTTAATCTGATAAAAATAATTTTTTTTTATGCTTTGACACAACTAGCTTTTCCAATTTTTAAGAGTCGAGAAAAAGCTAAAGATGACTCTAGTTGCCTTAAATTTTTAATGAGCCTGATGTGACAAGTGCTCAGATGGACCATTTCTTTTAAGGAGTTTGAAAAGAACCGAAAGTGACTGCTCTAGAAATCTAGATAGAGGGATTACCAAACCAATCGCAAAACTGCATAATACTTTTTAAGGTACGACAATCAATATTCCCGAATGTTGTGTTGAGTGCATTGTGATCGATAGGGTGCTAGACACGGCTCCCTAAGGATAAGGGATATAGCCTATTGCAGTCTCCCAATATACACTCGATGGTACGTGGGAGCACAAGTCCGTACTGGCACTTGTTGTATCAAAGAGGAGGAATCACCCAACCTACGATGAAAATGATAGTTACCAGGCTTTACAATGCCGGAATACTTCTCTAGCCTAGACTTCTAGATGTTGTGCATTAGGTTCCAAAGCATTTTTATGTTCATTGAAATTTATTTTACAGTTGATCTTTCTTAAGAAGTTTTCCTTTAAGGTTCACTGCATGATGTAGATATACAATTCTTAAATATGCAATCTAAGATGATAAAAAGTGGTTTACCTTCTTTTCACAATGAAAATCCTATATACTAAGGAAAGATAAGTAAGATTCTTTCAACATAGAGCAGAGAACACACACTAAGATGCAATTTCCTAAATCAATTTCCGCACACAGTCTAAACGCAAATGCATATGCATGTATTTGTTTTCCACTTTATTAATGTGTGAATGACAAAAAGAATGCTAAATATAGATTTGAACTATTTTTCTTTCAAAGTGGTACTACTAACAATTTTCTTTTCAAAAACGAAAGGAATACTAAGACCACACTTTGTGATTTCAAATTTGAAAAATGAAAGGAAGACTAAGAGCGACAGTTTCAATTTCGAATTTAAAATTGCTTTCGACACTTAAAATACTATTAATTCAAATTAGGTACAATGGCAAAAGTGTAATCGACCATCAAAAAGAAGAAGACTTTTTTCTTTGACCGAAAATGACACTTGCAACACCTTCAAATAAAAAGATGACCATTCAATTAAGCTATTGTTTGCAAAGGAGAACTATAAATGACGAAAAATACATAAAAACATTCACAATTATTTATTAATGGAGGCTGAATAATGCAAAGGAAGGGAGTTTAAACAGTGATATACTGATCATAGACAACAACACTACCGAATAAAGTTGAAGACAATGAAGAAAAACCAAAATCTTGAGGCAGAGAAAGTCTTACCTAATCATCGCACCTGTAACATAGGCAACCAGGGTTGCATCTCACCTGCAGGACACAGGAGGTGCATTGCATCTAGAATGCCAATGAGAGACAGTGCGATGGTCCAGGGATGAG
The DNA here is from genome assembly GCA_000404065.3 of Pinus taeda. Taxonomy (NCBI): domain Eukaryota; kingdom Viridiplantae; phylum Streptophyta; class Pinopsida; order Pinales; family Pinaceae; genus Pinus; species Pinus taeda. The sequence continues at coordinate 63,172 of APFE031321879.1, forward strand.
ACTGAGCTTCACCTTTTCTCACAGTTTACAACTTAGTTCAGGGATTTAGGCTGAGCTAATGATAGGTAGTAAACACAAAGCATAGGGGCTGATCTAATGAGGTTACTTGAGCTACCACTAGGGCACTTAGGATGTTTGCAAGTTAGATGTTTAGTTCATAAACTAACCAAGAGATTGACTAAAGTAGCATTGATCTATATTGCAGTTGCGTAGAAAAAGTAGTTGGAAGGCTAGTTGGCTTAACTTCAGGCTCCATTTGTAGTTTATAAAGAAAACAAATAGAAACAAGAAAACAAGTTATTCGCTCCTCACTGGAGTCACCATTTTGTTATCGGGAAAACTAGTGTCCATTCAGAGCTGCTAGTCCCACTAAGATGGGTAGTTACCTTAGAAACAAACAAACTAAAGTCACTTGTGTTTTCCTTTATGAGAGATAGATGAGAGAGAAGCAAAGAGTACCAACCTTAGTCTTTCGCTTGTCTCCTTGATTGTTTCCTCTCGCCTTTGATATAGCTTCACCACTCCTTCCTTAATTGTCCCACTTCAAAAAACACATGTAGAGTCACAACAGCATAATACCATCAAATCATAGAGATCTATAACCATAAATAATATAGGATCAGATATATATTAACCATACAAATGCATATATCAATACAAGATTCAGAGGTATACAAGAATGTGGAGGAAAAATCAAATAGCTTTATTGATAGAAGTAGTAGAAGAGAGGATTACAATGCATTGGTCTAACCCAGCACCATCCTCCAAGCATTAAAGCCCCCTTCACCTCATGAAAAGTTAGGTCACCCAACACTATGTTGTTCCATAGAGAAACCAATAACACTTCCTTACAAGATACAAAGTTCTAGCCTTTGGATCTCTAGAATGAGGGATCCATATATAGATATTCGCAGGTGTGTGTGTCAGCTTCTGGGATTTTGATTAGTGTCATTTATCTCATAGTTATTGGTTCCACTTGGAGATTTCATGATCTCTTACTCATCCCTGGGCGAATTCAAAGAGGCAAGTGTCAAATGGGCAGTTCCTAGAAGATTCCCGGGGTTTCCACCTAGCCAACTACCTTTGGCATTTGTCTCCTCTCACTCATCGCACCCTACAGAAGGGCTTTTCACTACGCATCGCACTTTGTACATGTAGTAGGTGAGATGCATCACACCATTAGCACTGAGCAGTCTATCTGGTCAAGTTTTGACCGGTTTGGAGTAGCTTTTCAGGGAGAACTTCTAGGAGATGATGTAATCAGCTGAACTTGTTCCTTTAGGGTATGAAACAACACCTTCAAGGGCTTAGAAGCCTTTGTTTTATGGACATATGTGATTGGGGTTGTAGTGCCTAAATATGTCTATAACAGTTGCCCCCTAAAGCATGAGGTCGTAAATCATCTGATGTCTTGTGAAATGCTTTAACATGACGACCTGAGGTTTTTCGAACCGAAAGGTGGCTTGTAATAAGATACAATATAATACATTATCTTCATAATAGTTTCATGATCTAGTCGAGGCGGGCATTTCCATGCTAAGCTTTATAAATTCATTTTCATGTACATAGGACAGACAACTGTCTATGTGCCAGACTGATGATTCTGGTAGAGCCATCATCCCTTAGCTTGGATGATTATCTATGCAGCTATGATGTAAATTTGACGTCTTTATTTTCCTGAATATATCGCAACCCAGATGGATGAAATTAGATCCAGGATCTTCAAACTCGTTCAATCTTCGCTTGAAGTACAAGTCTATCCATGTGAAAAGATGTTGTGCTGTCGAACATGGAAAGGCATCGCCTGCTTACTAGCCAATGAACTAAGTTGTTAACAGGCACAAGAGGAATCACCAATAATGATAATGACACTCAAGGTATGCCAGTAAAATTTTTGTGTTGTGAATACATGAGTCGATGTCAAACACCATACAAAATCATCTGGTCAAAGGCCATTGATGTAAACCTATCATCAAAACTGAGAAACTTTCCATTGAGGCATACAAGCTTCAAAGTACTGAAATGGTTGTTCCTAAGTGAAATTCTTGGATAATGAGCTGATGTCGACAAGAAGTGACCCATCATAGGAGGGCTTTAATGAATCCCACATCTACGACACAAAAGAGAGAAAATGACTTCGTGGAGGTGAAAATGATCTGATGATACAGGGTTCAGGGTGGTGGTTGTTAGCACCTAAATCCACCTCAAGCTAAAAGAAGGCAAAATTCAGGGTAACCACAAACCATGCTCAGTCTGGTAGTTAGCCCTACCAGAATAGGAGATGGTTGTCTCCGAGTCACACTCAGTGAATAGATAAATGAAAAGGGTTGAGATGACTTTCAAACGAACTATTTATCTTAGGCTAGTAAGTGAAAGTGAAAATAAGGAGTGATTTTTATGAATGACTGTGTTTCTGGGATGTTATGGGACTACTGGACCTCAATGAACAGAGAATTTAACATAAAGGCACAGATTATTTTGTGAGGCAAGGTAGGTGGAAAGCATAACAATTTAGTTTTTAAGATATGGCGGAATGGAGATATTGATTAAGAGGGTGAAAAGGGCATGGACAACATGAACCCTTTTCAACATAAGAATGAACACTGTACATGAAATTTTTCCATGGGTGGAGCAATAAAATTGAATTCTACCTAATCTCATTTGAAAAATTTCACCAGAAATGAATACGAAATGAACTATGAAACATAACAAGATACATGTGAAACATAACAGACACACTTGCTATACTCACAACCACATGAATCTCATGAAACAAAGCCACTACCTTTCATTAATTCTCTGTAAAAATATATAGTGAAGAAACAAAGTTCCCTTCCCACAGTCTCCCAGAAGTTACAAGCCAACCAACCAATTTGCTTTGCAAATGGTTTGCATACAATATATAGAATGTGTTATGAAGAGATAGAACGACCAAGGGTCACAAAATGAAGGTGGAGAGCCAAAGATCAGATACAAGTGTAGTGTCACAAACATGAAAAATGGCTTGGGTGACCCTTTTCCTTCCTTTGCCACTTGTATAACTGACCATATGGAGTGAAAATATTTATAAAACCGCTGCGCTCCTCCTCCTGTGCGTCGCTCTCTTTCCCAGGTGACTTTTGGAGGCCTTCCCAGTGTCCCAATTGAGCACAGGATATCTCGTTGGAATGCCTATCCTGTCTACTTTCTAACCCCACTAGAATGTTTCAATTTGGAGTTCATTTTCCCTGTCAAAAATCAAATATCCCAAGACTGGTCGAACTGTGCCAAATGAGGCTGCCTCAAGGCAGAGTGCTCTTGCGGTCAACTTTTGAATGCCTTACTCAACCCCAAATTGCACTCATGATAGCTCATTGGAAATATCTGTGTGTCCAATTTCCAACCCAGCTAGAATTTTTCAATTTGGAGTTCATTTTCTCTGTCAAAAATGAAATATCCCAAGACTGGTTGAACTGTGCCGAATGAGGCTGCCTAAAGGCAGAGTGATGTTACAATCAATTTGTGGATGCCTTATGAAACTCCAAATAGATCTCATGATAGCGCATTGGAAAGATATTTGTGTCTAATTATCGGTTGGATCATCAATCAAGTCATTTGGCTAACTGAGCTAGGAGAAAACTTGATTTTCCCGAGGTTTCTCAAGAGGTGCATCAATTCTCCCGAGACAATGGTAATTTTGACATTTGTACAAAACCCTGACACCTGTGTAAAAAGTGAAGGAGGTTTTTCTTCCCATTTTTGTTTTCGACAAGAGCCACTCTCAGTGTTTCCAAATTCATCTTCCATTGCTCAGAAACATCATTTGAGTGAACATATCCCGATGTGTGGGACAAGGGATTTGACGGAATGAGGCAAAATGAAGGGGTTGGGGATCTTCTAAATTCCTGAGGAAATTTTGGAAAGTATGGAGGGATGTTAGTAAGTAGGGGAAAGTGGAATCTCAGAAATTGAGTTAGGGGAAGGATTCCAAGAAGGCAAAACACAAGCCCAACCATAGAAAATTGCCAGGTTGTAGCAAGAAACTAGGGATTTTGTGAAAATGAGGAATTTGGGGAATCTTAGTGATGTGATGTGTTTGATAAGGTATTTTATGGATAGGGGAAAGTGTATGAACATCAGGATACAAGCTTTTCCGATGATTTGACCATCCAAGAGAGATTATCTTCAAAACCCTAGGAGAGGGAAATGAACCTTGCCATAGGCGCAACTAAAACATGAACAAGGTGTGAAATGACCCAATGGAGCTTGACATGATGATGATAACCATTTGAATGATGGTAGACGCAGCTGAATAGTGACATATAATTTTATTTGGACAACTTTGACAAGGGTAAAATCAAACCCAGACCTAATGCCCAGTGACCAAATTTTACTTGAAGACTCACTGAAATGATAAAATTTGACCTTGACACCTTAAAATCACTTGTGTGAGAGCATGTTTGATCACTGGAGGAAGGCTGCAAAGACTGACTCTAACAGTGGTCATGAAAGAATGAAGCGTGAAGGTATTGCAGTGGATGAGGTGTAAGCTGGGTTGGTGAATTCTCTGAGTGACTTCTGTTGAACATATCGGCGACACTGAAATGGATTGGTAGCATTAAAACCAAAAATGGATGGTACGAGGGACCAATGGTGATATCACCGGTGAACAGAATAATCCAACCTGACTCAATCATGTTGATGGAGTGAAAGTGTCATCTTCAAGAGCGACCTGCTACCAATAAAGTTTCTTCAAGTTTTCTTCCCAATTTTTCCCTAGTCATTTTTGACCAGTACCTCTTTCTTTTTGTTAAGCTTGAGGTGGATAACATATGTTTGTTCTATAATTTTCCCTTCGGGAAAAACCATCGCTATGTTTTAATGAGACTAGCGAAAGTGAAACTCACTCTTATTTGCATGGACAAGTTTGTCGCTATTGTTCTAACAAGTTTAATGACAAAGATAACTCGGTCATTTTCAATTTAAGAGAGTCTGAAAAGATACGGGAAGGAAACTCTAGTAATCCTTTTTTGTAATATAATCCCTTAAGTCCAAAAAAGTATAAAATAATATGAAAGTGATGACTTTTCGATAGTTTTAACGAGCCGAACAAGAAAAGTGCTCGATCCTTTTGTGTAATGATCCCTCAGGTCCAAAAAGATTAAAATATACAGGAGGGATGGAACTTCCAATCACTTTAATGAGCTGGATAGACCAATTTCTCGTCAATATTTTCATATTTTACAAGTTTGATGAAAAGAGCTTAAAGGAGACTCATTTTTTGAGGAACAAGTGATGTTTTTGCATATCAGTTGGTTCCATGTAACGTTTGTAACTTTTCAATCACGACAGTGTAAAGAAGATAGAATCACTCATTGCAGTTGTTCCTGGAAAGGGGTAAACAATAAAATTGAGGAGTATGATTGGCTAAAAAAGAGTGGAGTTGATGGTAACAAGACAACCAAGTCTCAAAAGCTGATGATTATGCGATCGCAATGGTTATTTTCTAAAGGATGGGTTCATTTTTTTATGAGCTTCAACTCTGGGGGAACATATGCTCATTGCTAGGTTTATATTTTAACGAGCTTGAACTTAGCATAAACCTACTTGTCCCAATTGTACAATAAGGATGTCTCATCGATAGGTTCATTTTTTAGGGAGCTTTCCCCATTCGAAACTTTGCTCCGTAGCCTTTTGTTATGCAAGCTAGGAACGACCAACCTACGAGTTTAAAGGGTTAAGAGCCTACAAACTAAGAAAATAAATGGTCAGTTTTCAGTTGTATGCAAAAAGAATTACATGCCCCCAGGTATAAAGAAAAGTAGATTTTCCAGGTTACCATATGAAAGTTCTCGCATTTGCAAGATTACTCCATCACATTTGCAGACAAAACACTTCCTTGGCTCTGTCCATCGAAATAAAAAAAGGTGAATGATGGGATGCATCAACTCACATAACTTTGATGAGGGAATATTACTCGAGTCTAATCCCATTTTCCTAAATGGATGGGTCTGTCAGACTAGTCATATATCCTCCGCAGAAACCAATCGTATACCTAAAGTTTTCTTGCCGAAGCAGACCAAGGTTCATGCCACCTGGGTTTAGTCACATTCACTGAATCACTAGCGCTCATCAGGTCGATTGACTGGAGATTGATGAGACATTCCTTGTCGAAAAAGACCAGTTACTTATGGCATTTGATAAGTAGTTGTGTTTGAACTGGGGAATGAAAGTTGGTCTACGAGCTAGACCACTCTCCCTTCATGCGAGAAACACATCGCTTGAAAGAGTGAGGAAACAATAGCTCCAATGCTATAAATGTAGTCATTTACAAGGAGTAGATTGTAATCTAAAAAACCTTGGACTACCATTACATTCAGGTAAATAGTTTTCCTTCTCAAAGTTATAGGAAAACTTGGAAGGATCCCTAATGGTCGACTAGTTCCTTTGTTGAAGCCTGCCAGATTTTGAATCTCAGGCAGAAGCGATGGCGAACCAAGCAGTTGAGGAAAGGATACTCACAAAAGCCCCTTCATCTATGATAGTACCAACCATGATCATTCTGTAAGATTTTACTATTATTAGGAATGGTACATTAGATGGTAGGCAGGGTCTTCCTTGTAGATTCCAATTGAAGGAATCGACTAGATTGTTTGGAGGAGAGACTGAATAAATGGTTGTGTAAATCTCTGATGAACTTCCTTCCTGCAGTAAAGGAATGGGTAGATTTCCCCCATGTTCATCGGATTTTGTCTTGACAAAAAGAATTTGAACGATGTTGTTCTCATTCTCTTTGGTGACTGTATCATTTAAAGGTGGACCCTTTGAAGTCAGGATCAGGTCGACTGTTGTTTCGACCTAATGACTTTGGTCCAGTGTGGATTTAGAGGGTTTACGTTCAATCGTAGGTACTTTCACTACCAAAAAAGTTTTTTCAGTTGGATTTTCAACTAGCGATGGACTCAGCAAGAGTTCCTTATATCTAGGAGTAAGCCCTAGCGGTGAAGCATGATGGTTATCCAAGACTCTTTTAGCTTCATCTAGGAGGGGACAATGGTGGATGTTATGATCACCTTCACATAGTCTACAAGGAATTTTAGATCTTCCTTTTCATCCATTGACTTCGTTTTCACTAGTTGACGGTGTACTTTCAACATGATCGTCATAGGTTGAGGGCACCAAATTGTGCAATCAGGGAGACCAATCCCTTAATATCTACGGGATGTAAGGACAATCTCGATGAGAGTGGTCTCCTTTGCAAATGACACATGGATATTTATTTTGGATGGTGCAGTGTGTGGATTTTCACCAGACGATGCATGGTTGCCTCCGTTTTCCGTTGGCTTCTTCTTCTTCTTCTGCTTCCCTTTCTTCTTCTTCTCAGTTACTTGGTTTTTAGTTTTACTAGCTTCAACAAATGAAGAGGAAGAACGAGAGGGAAAAACAAACAAAGTAGAAGGTTGGGGGGCAACTCTACTATCATCTAGTTGTTGATTTGATTGCTCAAGAATCACAGTGTTTTGAGTGATAGAGGTCGAGAAAAGCCATACTAGTAGGCCAATTGTCAGTCCTGGAAGGGACAATGTGGCCATATGATGTGCACCAAAATCTCCCCAGGAGGAGAAGCGACTAGGATTTCCCGCAAGGGGAAATCCTTGATTGGTGGACTCCATTTTCTCAACCTAAGACCAACGAGGGAACAATGATTTTAATCCAATTAAAATAAATTTTATGACCCTTTGACACAACTTGCTTTTTCAATTTTTAAGAGTCGATAAAAAGCTAAATATGACTCTAGTCGCCTTCGATTTTTAATGAGCCTGAAGTGAAAAGTTCTTAGATGGACCTTTTCTTTTAAGGAGTCTAAAAAGGAATGAAAGTGACTACTCTGGAAATCCAAACAGAGGGATTATCAAACCAATCGCTAAACTGCAGAATACTTTTTAAGGTACGACAATAAATCTTCTCGAATGTTGTGTTTAGTGCATTGTGATCGATAGGGTGGCAGACATGGCCCCCTAAGGATAAAGGATATAGCCTATTGTGGTCTCCCAATATATAATCAATGGTACATGGGAGCATAAGTCCGTACTGGCACTTGTTGTATCAAATAAGAGGAATCACCCAACCTACGATGAAAATGATAGTTACCAGGCTTTACAATGCTGGAATACGTCTCTAGCCTAGACTTGTAGATGTTGTGCATTAGGTTCCAAAGCGTTTTTATGTTCATTGAAATTTATTTTACAGTTGATCTTTCTTAAGAAGTTTTCCTTTTATGTTCACCATGTGATGTAGATATACAATTCCTAAATATGCAATCTAAGATGATAAACAGTCGTTTACTTTCTTTTTGCAATGAAAATCCTAGCTGCTAAGGAAAGAGAAGTAAAATCGTTTCAACATAGAGCAGAGAGTGCACGCTAAGATGCACTTTCCTAAAGCAATTTCCGCAGACAGTCTAAATGCAAATACACATGCATGTATTTTCTTCTCGCTTTCTTAATGTGTGGATGACAAAAGTAATGCTAAGTACAGATCTGAACTATTTTTCTTTCAAAGCGATAGTACTAACAATTTTCTTTTCTAAAATGAAAGGAAGACTAAGACCACACTTTGCGATTTCGAATTCAAAAACTAAAGGAAGACTAAGACCAAACTTTGCGATTTCGAATTCAAAAAATGGAAGTAAGGCTAAGACGACACTTTGAAATTTCGAATTTGAAAAATGAAAGGAAGACTAAGAGTGACACTTTCAATTTCGAATTTAAAATTGCTCTGGACACTTGAAATACTATTAATTCAAATTAGATACAATGGCAAAAGTGTAATCGATGATCAAAAATAGGAAGACTCTTTTCTTTGAATGAAAATGACACTTGTAACACTTTCAAATCAAAAGACGACAATTCAATTAAGCACCTGTTTGCAAAGGAGAATTGTAAATGACGAAAAATACATAAAAACATTCACAATTCTTTATCAATGGAAGCTGAATAGGGTAAAGGAAGGGAGTTTCAACAGTGATATACTGATCATAGACAACAAAACTATTGAATGAAGCTGAAGACAATGAAGAAAAACCAAAATGTTGAGGCAAAAACAAACTTATCTAATCATCACACCTATAACACAGGGAAATAGGGATGCATCTCACCTGAAGCAGACAGGAGGTGCGATACATCTAGACTGCTAATGAGAGACACTGCAATGGTCCAGGGACAAGACTGAGCTTGGTTTTTGCTCAGAGTTTGCAGCTTAGTTTAGGGATTTAGGTTGAGCTAATGATAGGCAGTAAACACAAATGATAGGGAATGATCTAATGAGGTTACTTGAGCTACCACCAGGGCAGTTAGGATGTTTGCAAGTTAGATGTTCAATTCATAAACTAACCTAGAGATTGACAAAAGCATCATTGATCTAATTTGTAGTTTTCGAGAAAAAGAAGTTCGAAGGGTAGTTTTCTTAACTTCAAGCTCCTTATATAGTTTATAAAACAAACAAATAGAAACAAGCAAACAGGTTATTCACTCCCCAGTGGAGTGGCCATTTTGTTATCGGGAAAACTAGTGTCCATTCAAAGTTGCTAGTCCCACTAAGACTGTTAGCTATCTTGGAAACAAACAAACTAAAGTAACTTGTGTTTTCCTTTCTGAGAGATAGATGAGAGAGAAGCAGAGAGTACCGACCTCAGTCTTTCAGTTGGCTCCTTGCTTGTTTCCTCTCCTCTTCGATAGAGCTTCGCCACTCCTTCCTTACTTGTCCCACTTCAAAGAACACATGTAGAGTCACAACAACATAATAGCATCAAAGCATAGAGATCTATAACCATAAAAAATATAGGATCAGATATATGTTAACCACACAAATGAGTATATCAATACAAGATTCAGAGATATACAATAATATGGGGGAAAACTCAAATATCTTTATTGATAGAAGTAGTAGAAGAGAGGATTACAACGCATTGGTTTGACCCAACACCATCCTCCCAGCATGAAAGTCCTCCTCACCTCATGAAAACTAAATCACCTAACACTATGATGTTTCATAGAGAAACCAATAGCACTTCCTTACAAGATACAAAGTTCCAACCTCTCGATCTCTAGGATGAGGGATCCATGTATAGATATTTGTACATGGGTGAGTCAGTTCTTGCAATTTTGATTAGTGTCATTTATCTGATAGTTCTTGCTTCCACTTGGATATTTCATGATCTCTTACTCATCCCTGAGCGAATTCAGAGAGGCAAGTGTCAAATGGGCAATTTCTAGAAGATTCTTTGGGTTTCCACCTAGCCAACTAACTCTGCCATTTGTCTGCTCTCACTCATTACACCCTACAGAAGGGATTTTCAGTATGCATCACACTTTCTGCATGTAGTAGGTGAGATGCATCACACCCTTAGCATTGAGCAGTCTGTATGGTCCAGTTTTCACCAGTTCTGAGTAGTTTTTCAGGGAAAACTTCTGGGAGATGATATAATTAGTTGACCTTGTTCCTATAGCATATGAAACAACACTTTTAGGGGCTTAGAAGCCCTTGGTTTATGGACATATGAGATTGGGGTTGCAGTGCCAAAATATGTCTATAACACCTGGGGGATTAATTACAACAAATTAGTTAATGAATAAGGAAAGGATTAAATATAATGAGTGGGTTTATGGAGTGGGACTAGGGTTTATTGTGGCAGGGCTTTCTTAAGCGCACTTGGGTTGGTGGGTTAAAAAGTTTATGTCAAGGAAACATAAATAAAGAAGTTAATTAAATAATGTGGGAGGGGTAAAAACATAGGATAAGAGGTTTTCATGGGTTTTTTAGGTAAAATAAGGAAACTAATAAGGGGGAAGGTGACTTTTCAATGGGTTTCACACTAGGGGAAATGGGTTTTAGGTAGAGGGATGACCTTTTGAGGTTATTTTACTGCGAAAATGTGAAACCAAGGGGTAAGGGTCAAAATGAAGGGAAAAGGGTACTTTTATAAGAAATGAGGGGAAAATGGCAAAATTAGTAAATAAGTATGAGGGGTGGAATGAAGTGAGGAGAAGTTAATCAAGTAAACTAGTGAATATCCTTTCACTCTCTCATGCACACTGAAACATATGATTAAGAATGATAAAGTGCTTATGATTTAACAACCTTGTATATCTACAACCTTTCTTCTACTTACCCTTTACTTATCCAAACATTTTTTCTTCATTTTATTGGGTGCACTTAGGCTAATAGACCCTTTCTTTACTTTTCTTTTGACAAGTAAACTATCTAGTTTTAACCTTATAACTTCTAGTGGCTCAGATTATGTTTATCAGCACATTTTTATTTCTCTACCTAAATATTGATCTAACAAGGTTAAATAGTTTGGTCAGATCTTTATTATCTATCTATAAATATGAAATTTAAAGCATGATTTAGTCAATATTAAGCTACTTTACTATCATGGGCTATGGAATTTATGACAAGTTGCACACAACCATTATTTTGCACATAAAAGTAAAAGTAGTGGCACTTGAATTTCCACACTTTCATGATCTGTTTTTGTTTGGGGTTCATTTTTTTTCACTTTTTGATCTTTTCTTATTCTTTTTGTTCTTTGATTACTCTTTTAGGAAATACTCTATTTACATTTTTTATTTTTTTTAACATGGAAAACATTTGGAAGAAAGTAAAAGTATGTAAAATATTACCATACTAACCATAGCCAATTCAAAATTATTGATCCTATTTCTAATAGTGGCTTCAATTGGGGATGGCGCCTCCTTGTGAGATGTCAAGAACACCATTGACTAGTGGGCTGATCCATTTGGGTGATCCCAAGCCTGTAAGGACTTTGTTATATAATCTCCATGACTCGAAATCTTGAACTGAAATCTTAACCTCTTCTGCCAACTGAAATCTGACACATGTTGTACTGAAAACTGAGTTTAATCAAACTGAAATCTGTTATAGCTCCAAATCTCACTCTTGATGTTTGTGATGCTGCACTCATGGCCTAGGGCAACCCCTCCTTCAAGACTTGGTCCAAATACTTAAAAAACAGTGTTTTATTCCCGATTTTCGACCTTGCCCTAAGCTAAATGCGTGTGTACGTGGGTTTGTATAAACCCAACCTTCGTATATGTCTTAAAACACTTAAAAAAAATTAACTCTCCTTAATTTCAGGTGGAGATCGTGGGTTTTACCTGTTGATTACCTATTAGTTCCTATGGCCTAACTATTCCCAACAAATTCCTAGCTAAAAAAATACTTTGTGAGAAGTATAAAAAGGCTTCAATGGGAAGGCCTAAGGGGCAAAGATGAGAGAAGAGAGAGAGAAATAACTTTGCTGAGATTATCCCTGACCAGGTCTGAAGATCCTTATGCTCTCAACACTTCCCCCATTACAAGAAACCCCTGTTTCCTTGAGTTATGATGTCTTTCCATTAGTTGAGATATCTTGGACTGAGTCATGGAAGGAGTTTGTTGAAGGCTTGAGATTGGACAAATCTAGAGGACGGTTCCGCTTGGAGCCTGTGAAAGGAAGACTCAGGTGAAATCATTACTTTCTGTACTTTAGTTATCTATAATAAAAGAAAAACTTGCCTTGTTCCTAATATTAATCTTCTTCATGCTTGTGATATCAATGTTATGATTTACATATGAATGGTTGTTTCAATTGTATAACTAACTACTTTTCAATATGCTATGAAGTTGATTTCATTATGATGCTTGGTCCATATACTGTGGTGCTTTCTTGAATTGATTGTTTTGCAGGTAGAAGGATCAAAAGGAACTTCAAGAGGGTTTGGACCTTGGTTGGATATTCCCAAATGAAGGACCCTCAATTGCACCTCTCTTCATGTAGTTTGTTTATATTAGCATCATGGCTATCTGGAATGCTTGTTTTTCCTTGTAGATAACCCCCATTCTACTAGGGTGTCAACCCAATATTTTAGGGGAATTTATCCCTAAACAAAATTAGCGACGCTACTGGGGAAAATAGTATTGTTGTTCCTAGTTTTGGTTTATTCAAGCCAATCAGGGCTCAACTGTTTATTTGCTTGTTGTGACTGATTAGTTTATTCCTATAGGAACTTGAACTGTAAGTTTTATCAGTTTCTTCAGACTCTTTTTTTTTCATGAGATATGTTGTATACGCTATTTTTCCAGTTTACAGAGGCATGTGTATGCAAGTTTCCTCAATTGAACCCATGTATATGTAAGTTTCCTTGGGCTGAATAGCATATACATGAAACTATGCATTGATACAGTCGCATATACCCTAAAATTTTCAAGATTTTTCAAATATTTTTGTTTTTGAAGATCTTTCTAGTGGTCTGAGTCTGTCCCAAATAGTTACTTTTCTGTGTCAGCCTTTATTTTCACAGCAAGTTCATGATTTCAAACTCTCTCCAGTTGTGGAAAGTATTGGTATTGTTTTGTTTTGTTGTAAACATCATCATTTTTGTTTAAGCACTCAAGATTTCTTTTTAGGAATCTTGGTTGTTCTAGTCTTCTAGGTTAGAAAGATTGGTCTCAATATTTGTGGTAAATCTTGTTTTGGTGATCTTTTTCTTTGTGTGTCAAAACTACATATTTGTGGCCATTTACTTTTGTTGCTTTTTGAAAGTTGTTGTGTGATGATTTTGAGAATTGTCTTTCTTGATCTCGCGATCATCATCACCGAGCTCCTTTTCTTTGCTTTTGATTGTTAAGAGCATCTTGAGCACACTTTTTGTTGAGTTTTCACCCATTTTGTGTTGTTAATTTGCAAAGTGTTTTGTTGCTTATTCTTTGATCATAAACTTCCAGTCTTAGTTCGAGCACTGTTGAAAAGTCAGTTTTCTTTTTTCTATTGAAGAAAACTTATTGAAAACTTTGTTTTTGCTTTCTTAGGCCTTGTTTTGACTTTGTTTCCTTTTTGCGAGTGAAAGTGCATCTATGTTTGTCTTGAAATTTTCTTTTAATGTTTGGGCTAAAATGAGCATTAGCAACTTATATTCTATCTAAACATATTAAGTGGCTAATTAGAATTGGTAAACAAGTTGCTTTCATTCTTTGATTTGGAGTAGTCTTAAGTTTGCATCAGCATGTACTCATTGCATTAGGATAAATTTGTGCATCTTTTAGGGCATCCATAGTTTTGTTAATTTTTGTGAGTGTGAAGCTTGAGTAAAAGAAAAGAAAAGAAAAATCTGTTGCTTTCTTAGAAGTTCCTCGGAACCTAGTAGAAATTTCTTTCATCGAAGAACAAAATGAGTTAACTTGCATATTTTTTGGTTTTTATTAATTTATTTTGCATGAAAACACCATTAGTTTCATCTCTGCTTCTCGCTTGACTGAAAGAGCAACCCATTTAAAAACAAGCACTAACTAAAATACACTAGAACTTTTTCATAATTGTCAGTTTAATGGCACCAACAAGTTTTATGACATTTTAGGGCCTTGGATTAGGCATTTGGAGAGAAAACTCTCCAAGGCCATTTAAACTGTCAAACATAGGAGTCTGAATAGTGAGTGCAAATCCAATAGTGTTAGGAAGACCACAAAAGCTACAGATCTGGGAGTTAAACATGAGGGTTTTTCAAGATAAGGATAAGAGATACCCCCTCTCCTACTTGTCAGATCCCACCTCACCACTATTTCACTTGGCTTTTGACATGAGTTGGTAACATTAGTTGCTTCTCCTAGGGATATACATAGGTGGCTACAAAGGGGAATCCCATGGCACCTGAGGCCAACATTATATCACTCTCATCGGTACTACTGGATGGCACCCTTGCGAAGCTTGGGGGCTTGCACTGGTGCAGGCTACTGTTAGGAGGTCAATGTAACTTCCTCCATTACCTTCGCTGATAGGACTAGGCCATGACTACCCCAGACTATATTTGGAAGGCCCCTTGCTTGACTTTCTTGTATTTTGGTGTCTGGTACTCATCAGCCAGAGTGAAAATACTCAAAATTCATTTGACTGGTCGACATCTTTTAGTGACTTTTTAACGTATGCTTGGTTCTCTCAGTTGGCCTAGCTTTCATTTTTCTTGAGTCTTTAATTAGATCTTAATAAAAATTCAAAGTGGTTGACCGATCACCTAGATGGTCTCGAAGACTTCGTGGCCTTTCACCACCAAGTTTAAATCCTTCTCCTAGAAGGTGCAAAGGTAATACTACCAGTGGGTTTCATCCCATGGTAGTTGACACATCAAGGATTGATCCACCCCTCGAGGGCATTATTGTTTAGGATAGGCCTCGTACTTCCAGAAAACTAGAGAGGAACACTCTAGTTGTTTCTTGAGTTCTTTTTCAATCAGAAGATAACATAGAGGTAGAAGAACTCCCGGAGTCATTAACAGCTCCAAATTTTCCTCTACCTTCTAACTGTCCAGACATATTACAATACATTCGGACTTTGATGCATAGACCGTCAAGTCCAGGTCATATTACGCACTTACCTTCGATGACCACCACTAGAAGCATGGCTTCTACTATAAGTGATCTAGACTTAAACATGAACGAAACAAATTACATAGATAACCATAAACATAGATATGTATTGGAAATAATACTTCATTTCATTGATGTAAAATATTGAAATATGCTTACAAATAGTAATGGAAATAAACTAGCTAGGGCGATGGTATCTTATCTCTGAGAAGAGATGTGGTGGCTACATGCCTCTGAATTGTGTTACAGTGAGGTTCAAAGGCCTATTTATTGTTGAGAAACAACGGAAAACCCTTAACATTCCAAAACCTAACCCTAGAAGATGAAATGCCAAATTGTGGGCTCCCTTTGGGTAAATTTGTACATCAACTTCCTGAGGTCATAATGTTGGCATACGATCTCCATTTGATGCGTACAATTTGTCGTTAGAAAGATCTATCTAAGCACTACCACTATGGGAAAGTCAACATAGGTCCATGGACCGAATTTTCCCCCATATTTCCAAAAAAATGTCATTTAGGGCCTTAAAATGGGTCCGGAAGTTTAGGACCCGAAAGACTGCTAAAAATAGTAAGTTGTGATACAATTAAGGAAATTGAAAATGTTGAGAGAAACAATGATGGGGGTCTAGGTGGACTTGGCAGGTGGCCACCAATATCCACCTGGATCATTCCTCCCCTCTTAGGAACCAATGGTCCCCATTGCATTGAGTTCCTCCATGAGATGAGGAAACATTTGTTGAACTTGGTCCATGGTGAGGCACTTTCCCTGGTGAAGGAGTTGGCTTGCTTTGACAACTCAATACAGTTGGATATTCTGTTGGTGAGTGTTCTTGATCTGTGTGTCCATGATCCAATCACTTAGAGCTTGTTCCATGTAATATAGATTTAGTTCTGTGGGTGTGAGCTATTCTGCAATGTCGGATGTGTGTAGCAATGGTAGAAATTATGGCCGAAGGCGGTCCAAATTGAACACTAGGTGCATGCCAAGGAATGGGGGAATGCTGAGCTCAAATGCATTGTCTCCCACAGCCTTAGAAATGGTGTAAAGACCATAACGGATTGGTCTCAGTTTCCGATAGGCTCTAGTAAGGGGTTCCTTTTGCAAATGCAACTAGACTTTGTCGCCCACCTGAAACTTGTGTGGCACTCGATGTTCATCATGTCACTTCTTGTACTTGGAATTTGATTTCTCTAGAATGTCATGGACTTGCTAGCAAATATGTTGGATGTGCTCAATGAAGCTGGTTGCCTTGTTTGTTTCGGACTGTACATGAGTTGAATCTGTGTGAGTAGCTGCAAGTGGCATGGCCACATCAATGAGGCATAGTGGCTGGAATCCCATGCCCACCTGAAAAGGGTTGTGGCTAGTCGAGCTGTGAAGAGCTCAGCTATTTCTGTGCTAAACATAGGGGAGGATCTCATCCCATGCGCATGAATGCTTTGAGTTGTACATGTGCAGAATGTGTGCAATCATCCTATTGACAACCTCTGTCTGGCCATCAGTTTAAGGATGGAAGGTTGTGGACTTAGTGAGTTTGGTGTCCGGCATTGACCAGAGACTGGACCAAAATGTATTGAGGAACTGACTATCTCGATTTGAGATGATAGACTAAGGGATCCCAAAGTACACCCACACTCACTCAAAGAAGAGTTTAGCAGTGGCTTTTGTTGTGATATTCTTCTTGCAAGCCACCATAATGGACGTCTTTGAGAACCTGTCGACGACCACAAAAACACAGTCATTTCCATTCTTAGTGGAATGAAGGCTTGACATGTAATCCATGGAGATGGATTCCGAATGTCAACTAAGGTTAGGGAACAAGGTATAGAGGCCCTGCTTCTTGATGGTCGGTTTGGCAATGGCACAGGCAGTACATGGTCTGATGTACTTCCCTACATCTGTCGAAGATTCGGCCAACAGAAATACTTTTGCAGTACTACCACCATTTTATCAACCTTGAAGTGCCCAGCAGCCTAACGGTAGTGTGCTTCCCAAATCATCTTGGCATGCTCGCTTGAAGGAACACAAAGGTGACCCAGGTGGCATAACAGGGCATCTTGGAGGTGAAAATTTGTAACATGCCGACCCTGTAAGAGTGTTTGGTATGTGTGGCTGAATTCTGGGCTTCTTTTGTACAGAAGTGGCCAATCGGAAGTCTCGTGCCCACAAGAGTTGAGCACGGTGGTTAACGCCATGATCGGTGGTCGACTGAGGCAATCTGCAACATTATTGGTGCAGCCCTTCTTATACTTGATATCCAAATGGAACTACAGCAGGTATGTAGACCACATCTGATGGCGATCATTTTGCAATTTCCCTTGGGTTTGTATGAACTGTAGGGGTCGGTGGTCTGTGTGGATGACTATTTCCTTCCCCAAAATGTAATGCTTTCATTGTCGGCAGGCTTGCACAATGGAATACATCTCTTTATCATAAGTGCGATGCTTCCGCACTATGTCTGAAAGTGCTTCACTTTGATATGCCACTAGATGCCAGTGTCGAGTAAGGACTGCCCCAATAGCATAGACAGAGGCGTATGTCTCGACCTCAAATGGTTGTTGTAAATCTAGAAACACGAGCATTGGTCTTGTGTAGAGGTGATATTTCAACTCTATGAATGCCTTCTGTTGAGATTCAGACAAAAATGATTTTTCTTTTGCTCCTCCCTTGGTGACTTGACTCAAAGCCCAAGCGATACGAGAAAACCCCTACGCAAACCTATGGTAGAAGTTGGCAAGACCTAGAAAGCCGTGGAGCTCTGTCAGAGTGGTTGGAGATGGCCAATCCCGAATGACTTGGATCTTGGCTACATCCACATACACCCCCTATTCATCAATAATGTATCACGGATACTAAACTTGGGTCATGCCAAAAATGCATTTCTCTAGATTGGCACATAACTTGTGTTGCTACAGTGTTTGGAGAACCTGTCGGATGTGGTGGAGGTGCTCTTCCCAACTCTCGTTGAAGATCAGAATGTCATCCAAGTATACCACTACAAATCAGTTGGTGAATGGCCACAAGATGTCATCCATTATCCTCCTGAAGGTTGCAAGAGAATTCGTCAATCCTAAAGGCATAACCGACCATTCAAAAAGGCCCTCCTTGGCTTTTAAGGCAATCTTTCACACATCAGAGGGTTCAATTGGTACCTGGTGATATCCTCACTTCAGATTGATCTTGCTAAAATATTTTGCCTACTTTAGTTGGTCCAGGAGGTTATCAATCCACGAGATTGGGTACCTATTACAGACAGTGATCTTGTTCAGCACCTGATAGTCAATACAGAGTCTCCAAGTCCCATCCTTCTTCTGTACCAACATGATCGGTCTCTGACAAGGCGAGGAACTTAGATGGATGTGACCTTTTTGCAACATCTCCTGAATCTTCCTCTTTACTTCATCATTCTCTAGAATGGAGTGCCGATAAATTGGTCCACTGGGTAGCGACACACTTGGGCTCATATCAGTGGAGTGCTTGACCTGACAATTTATAGGATCCCCTCTGGGTGAAGGGAAGATGTCCTCGTACTCCTCCACGACCTTGTCCATCTATAGTTTTCATGTGAAGGGGCCATGTCTGGAGCTGTGGCCACCATCTTCTTCTTTCCTTGAGGGCATATCATCAGCAAAATAAATTTCCTGATTTTGGAAATGAGATTACTGCATCGTTTTGTAGTAATCAAAGAGATTGCGGTAGGTAGTGCTACCTCTGGCATCCTCTACAACTTATTTCCAATGTAATAATAACAGCACGGGACCTTGATTCATACACAACATGTCGCTTCCACAAGTATGGTTATCCTAATAATACATCACAAACTTCAAGGGGAGCAATGTCACACAATGCCTCATCCTGATTTTGGATCCGTTCGAACAATATTTGGATCTTCTTTCGCAACCGCCTCTATTTATGCTTTCTTGACCTCTGTTCTTGCAACGGAAGAGGCTGGGGGAGGCAATCACTTTGATTATCAGCTGCTCCCCGCCAATCACTTTGAACTACAATGATTATATTGTTTCATTTCCACTATTGGAATAGTTACACTACATCTCATGCAAACTAGCTGGATCAAGCTTAGCGGCAAGCTAATTAGTTGTTATAACTATGTAAGTAGATAACACAATTTATGGAAGGCGACACTGTTGGCTCATGCGAAGATCTCGTCCTTGGTGAAGCCACCCAATGGTGTACAGTTGTGGATGTGTTGTGGTCGGTAAGCCCAACGGCTTCATGACCTCCACCGATATATGGTTGTCTTGCCTCCCACTATCGACAATGAACTGTAGCTGGGAGCCCTTTACCCACATCTAGGAGTGGAAGAGACACTCCTCCTCCTCTGGATCTTTGCGTTCATTTTTCTAGATCTTGGCAATAGAAACAGTGGTGTTGGGATACACATCAATGATCTACTTCCTTTTGTCATTCCCCTTTTCGGGTTCTGACTTAGAGTCGAAACATCCATCTGATTCTGAAACCTTTAGCTCAGCCACCAGTGACTTCTTGACCCGACACTCACTTGTGTTGTGAGCAGAGCTCTTATGGAACTCACACCATTTTCCCGTGTCCTTTTTCGGCTTCACAACATTGTTCTTTGCTTGCAGCTTTGGTGGGTTGTTTTGGGCTTCCCCACCTTGCCTTTGTCCTTTGTTTTGAGGTTTAGGGGCACCTTTCCCTTGCTTCGGATTCGCAGATCCACAGTCTCACTTCTTTTGTTTAAACTTCTGCTAGACCTTGACGGCATATTGGTATGTTGTGCTAAGTTAGGATATGTTCAGGAATTCTATTTCTTCCTAGATGTACTTTTGCAGGTAGCTGCAGTATTTGAGTATCAAATGTTGCTCCGAATCCTTGATACCCAACTTGGTGAACTCCGACACGTCTTGGTCCCTTCTCTGCCACATCGTGGTAAACTTTATGTATTCATCCTCATAGCTTCCGACAGGGTAGTACTGCTCCTTTATGGCATCTTGAAATGAATTCCAGGTGGTAGTGACTGAAAATAGTGAGCCGGTATTTTCATCCTTTTGCTCACAGTAGGTTTCCCACTAGTCCTCGGCATGGGGGCTCCTTTGAGAAAAGCGAAAACAATCTTTTCCTGACTTGAAAATTCATGAACAAAAAAATAACCCCTAGCAGATTTAACCATTTATCTACGGCATCTATGTCTATCTAATCGTCGGATATCGAGATTTGAAAATTAACTTGTACCTTAAAGGGCGTGGTGTTTCCAGAGTAGCTGTTAGAAGTCGATGCGTCGCTTCTGGGTAGTTGCTGAAGGATCTAGGCAAAGTTGTCCATCATCGCGTTCTGTTGTCACTCAAGGGCTTCTTTGAGCAATATTTTGATAGGATCTCGTACACCCTCATCTTTATTCTCATTCACCATCGGAGGCTATTGGGATTTGCGAGGCTAGGCTTGCAAAGGTTCGACCAATTCAAGCCCTAACTCCTTATATCCTGACCTCGTTGGGGACATACAAAGAAAAATAGAGAAAAAGGAGACCCCTCTAATACCACTGATCCAGACTTAAACAGGAATGCAACAAATTAGAGAGATAACCATAAACACAGATATGCAGTGGAAATAATACTTCATTTCATTAATTTAAAATATTGAAATATGCTTATAAACAGTAATGGAAATAAACCATTGAGGGCGATGGCAGCCTATCTCTGAGAAGGGATGTGGTGGTTACATGCCTCAGAACTGTGTTACAATGAGGCTCGAAGGCCTGTTTATTATTGAGAAACAATGGAAAGCCCTTACCATTCCAAAACGTCACCCTAGAAGGTGAAAAGCCAAACTCTAGGCCCCATTTAGGTAAATTGGTACATCAACTTCCTCGGGTCGTAACATTGGCATATGATGTTTGTTTGACATATACAATGCTCGTTAGAAAGATCTATCCAAGAACTACCACTTTGGGAAGGACAACATCGGTCCATGGACATATGTTTCCCTTAGATTTCCCAAAAAAGCATCGTTTAGGGCCTTAAAACAGCTTCAAAAGTTCACGACCCGAAAAACTGCTAAGTTGTGCTACAATTAAAGAAACTAAAAATGCTGAGAGAAACTATGGTGGGGGTCCAGGTGGAATTCGTAGGTGGCCACCAATATCCACCTAGAACAACAAGTTCTACAACCATGCAGACTCCAACATGAGTACAAGGGGGAGGAATTATTTCCATCCCCTCTGCATCTCTATTTGGGTCTTTTGCTAGCACATCCTAAGTTAGGTCTCCCTCCATTCCTTCTATAAGTGGAAATTACCAAGCAAATGCATTTACTTCTAGATTTTTCCCATTTGGCATCCATTCATAGGGTATTCCACCAGTTCCATTTACTGCCTCCACATACATGATTGGTGGTCGACTTCATTTCAGGGTTTTCCTTTTGGAGGTGGTCATATACCACATTCCAACTCAATGATAGGATCTACACCTTTTCCTTCTATAGGACAAGGTAGAAATCCCTTTCAAGGTTACACTAACCCTGCTGTTAGTGGCGTAGGAAATGGGAATACATTTTTGGGGTAGCAACAGAATAGTTCGTACTCCAAAGCTAGTTAATTTCAAAGTATTCCTCCCTTAGCTTCTATTTGGAATCCATATCAGGGGTTATCAACTCCTTATAATCCTTTAGGAGGGAGCTTCACTGGTTATGGCGGTTTTTTAGCCAGAGTTGGTCAAACTCCGACTTTTGTTGGATCACAAGGTCTGCCTATTTGTTCAGCTGGTTCTGCTGGTTACTTCAAGTAGCATGGTGCCTTCCAAAATCCAGGCCAATATTTTTAGATCTTTGGGGGCTCCGCCCAGTCTGGGTGGAATCCCCAAGGTCCTCCTAGGCTTCCTTTTTTGGCAATGTTGAATTTGCTAGATCTCATGAAATTAACAAATGATCCATTCAAATACAATTCAGCCTGGCCTTCGGTCCCAACCAAAACCCCTTCGGACATTCCAAAGTTCGAGAGTAAGAGTGGTGAAGTCCCGAGCGACCATGTGACTACATTCCATTTATGGTGCTCATCAAACTCCCTTACCAATGACTCGGTTAGGTTGAGACTTTTTCAACGCACCT
This sequence comes from Pinus taeda, assembly GCA_000404065.3. NCBI lineage: Eukaryota > Viridiplantae > Streptophyta > Pinopsida > Pinales > Pinaceae > Pinus > Pinus taeda. Next base: position 85,654 of record APFE031321879.1, read on the forward strand.
TGACTGGAAATGCAACCAAGTGGTATATAGAGTTGCCAAGGGGAAACTTTACATCTTTCGCTGATTTGGCTAATATTTTCCTAAATCATTTCTAGTTTCCCATCCGTTATGACTCCAGAACTAAACTTCTGGCCAATTTTCACCAGGATATGGCAACTCACATTTCTGATCATATTCGGGAATGGAGATGGAGAAAGGGGCTCATTAAAGCCGAAATTCCTCCAGAATACCACCTCAAATTGTTTTTGAATTTACAACCTAAAATCTCTAAGGATATCTCTCTGTCTGGAGTCTATTCTGAGGAGCAAGCTATTTTCAGGGCTTAGTAGTTAGAATAGATTTATTCTCAATCTGGGATTCTACAAAAAATCTTGCTCGATGCTCCTGGGACTAAGGTTGATATAGCCAAGTCGAAGCCAGGTCCCCATGAAGATGCTATCGTTGGATCCATAGACACAAATGCAGTGAACTTATTGAGCCAATTGCAGCAGTTGTCTTTACAAACTGCTCCTAACAATTAGGTCATGTCATCTAACCCTTTGTTTTCTCAACCCTCTTCGCTTAATGTCGTCCAATCCTCCAATCCCAAAGGAAATAAAAATTCCAATGGGAAAACGAAGGGATGAGGTAAGAAAAAGAGTCAAGATGGGAATATTGACACAAAAATCCTGGAAATAATGTTGGTGGTGGGTGGTAATGAGTTTAGAAAGAAAGTCAAGTTTACGTGCAAGCTATGCAGTGGAGACCATTTAACTCATCTCTACCCAAAAACTCAAGATGCTTAGCGCTTGTTAAGGAAACAAGAGACTTCTAGCTCTCATGTTTTGTTAACCAACCCTTTTCGCTAAGGGAAACAAATGCTTACTAGTGCGAGTTCAAATCCCAGTACCTCTGTAGGGGGCAACTAGGAAGGGGATAAATCATCAAATGTTTTCATGATGGGTTCTAATGTCCATGTGGCCAGACGATCACATGATTAAGGTGAAGGTGAAACATCCAAGCATAAATCAGTTCCCAAAACTACCTACCCACTTCATATTGAGTGACCCTCTATTGAGACTATACCTCGGATAGTAAAAGCTTCCGCGAAATGTGAGACTATCAACCCTTATGATAGGCTAGCCCAAAATTACTCCATTGTTTAGGATCTAGCTCAAAGTGCATGTGTTATGTGCGCTTTAGAGGTGCTCGAGTCATGTCCTGCTCAAAGAAGTTCCTTGCAGTATGGAATGGGGGCAATGGATCCAAATAATTCTTTAGCTCTCACATTTGATATGCATAATGTTAAAAAGGGACTTCCTCATCATATGGCTTTCTAGGTAAAGTATACCTATCAGAAAACTAATATTTTTCAGACGGTTATAGATGAGGGAATTTCCACGTGTGTCATGTCTAGGTCATGTTGGAAGCCCATTGGATCAGCTTCGGTTGTTCCTTCACCTACCATCTTGACAGTGTTTGATGGTCATTCTCATAGGGCATGCGGGATTATCCCAACCTTTCCTATATGTGTTTGAGGAAAGGTCGTCAATATCAAAGTAGAAGTCATTGACGCTAACGTAGATTACAATCACCTCTTAGGAAGGAACTGGGTATATGATCATCAAGGGTGATCAATTGGATTATTCTCCAGTTGATACTCGAGCAACTTCAGACTCTATTGTTCCCTTAGTGGATAACCTTCGTCTGCCTACTAAGAATTTAAGGGTCGGAATGTACTCTTCATTGATGGGTACGTTTGATCTTCCCCCTCCTACAGCTAGAATAGATACAGTTTCATCCTCCAATGAGCCTTTACAGAAAGAGTCTGATCAAACTCATTATTTTTTAGATCCTGGAGCCTTACATTCATCTGCGACCACATCAGATGAAGGGAAGGTGGGTGGAATATAATCTCCTATGCCTGCAGTAGAGCCTAGATATGAATCTATCGATAAATCTACAGAGGACCATCCCACTCCTCCAGAAAAAGTGTTCAATCATGATGGGGCCCCTATTGGGACCCTTCATTCCACTTTTTCTTTAGAGTGCCTAGATACACTTTTTCCATCTAATGAAGTGATATTTGAAGCAATTATGGTTGTAGATCGACCATTGGAAGATTTACATCATTGTCCTCCTTTGCATGAAGTCGAATCTAGGTCCTCCAGTTTTCCTAGCAATGTTTGTACGGTTCCTTTGCCTCCAGTATATTGATTGGTTCGATAATTCTACCTATAAACATCCCTAGGAGCAAGTTGGTGGAGCCCCCTGATCGACTCTACCTTAAGAAGTGATTTTCTTAGCAGTTAGGTAATGGCTTCTTTGTACATTTTGTATTTTTGTACATATCTCATCGAGAGTTTTTGATATCGACACTTTTTGGTGTGCTATGGAAGGTGTTTATGGAAGACTTGGTCTAATTTGGATTCGCCGATGGTGCTAGTCAGCACACTCGGAACCTCGCTTCCATAGCTTCGGTAATCTGCCATCCAACTAGTCAGTTAATGGTGTCATGGGGAGTATGCATTGGTCCTGCTTCAAATAATATGGTTGAGTATACTATCATCATTAATTTACTATCTGAAGCAATTTCCTATGAAATTGATTCATTGGTAGTCTATCTTGAGTAACAATTGATAGTGTCACAATTGAATAACATTTATCAGGTAAGCGTTCCATGTTTATATTGCCAGTATTTAAGGGCGAGGTTGTTGCAATGATAATTTATTTACATTAATTATTTGTACATTCCAAGATCTCAAAATTGGTTAGGCGATAAAAATGTTGAAAATGTATATATATATATATATATATATATATATCTATATATCATAAAATATCTCGAGGGTACATAAGTGTGTCCAAAATAATATACAAAAATTGGGACTCAAATGCCCATAATCATGTCCAGTACATTTAATTCCCTGGCTCAAAATGAGTAGCTAAGCATGTGACTACTGCTTTGGCCACACACCTAAGAGTGTGAACCCAATGTCATCACATGCCAACCACATGATGTTGTATGTCTATATGGAGATCCTCTACAGCTTCCATCGGTACTCGATGAGTTAGTCTCACCAAATGTTGTTGAACTGTGTTTAGAAGTTGCTATGTGTTTGGAGCTGCCTCTTCGGCTCCTCAATTGCGATGTCCATGCCGTGAGAACCCATCTAGTCATACTGGCCCAATATTTGAAACATGATTATCATATTAGTCATTCGAATCCTATCAAAAATATTTTTCAAAACTCATTATTATTTAAAAAATTATAAAAAAATCATAAAAATCATAGTAAAAAACATTTATTACCTATATCGCCCCATGCTGCGTTTGGTGGTAAAGTTAGGTAGGGATCCCCTTGGAAGTCCAAACCAGCATAGAGATAGTCATCTACGGCGATGATTTGCTACTCCCACTAGGATAAGAAGTCATCGTCGAAAGTAGTCTGTGCAACGTCCCCACCTCCTAGTTATTTCATCAAGTTAGCCCACTTGCCCATTCATGGATCTCGTGGGGTGCTAATCGAAAATGACACTCTAGGATGGAGTTTTGGGACCCTCTCAAGGAACAAAGAGCACAAAATAGCTCCATAGTCGAATTTTTTTGTCTACCCCTTCTTGATATAAGTAAGCTAGTTGTTCAAGTTGGTGAGAAGAGGAGTACACCAAACAAGTACGGTGGTGAGATGATCTACCGCAAAGCTCATGGCTAGCCATGAGGCCTGGTGTAAGGAATCTAATCCATTCACTCTGGCTATAATGAAAAGGATGATCCTCAATGATAAACTCTCCACATGCTTGATTGGAATTTAACTTCCAACCTTTTCCGGATGACCCGAGCAATATATTTGCACGTAGTCCTCGATAGGGAGAATGCCCCGTGATCTGCCGATGGAATGCACTACCTCTCCCCTCCAGGAAAGGCCTGTGATGAAATAAATATCCTCAATATCTATCTTGAGTGGAATTGATCAATCATAAATGAGTCATCCTTGATGCTCCAGTAGTGAATGAGCATTTCGTGCAGGCGAGTGTTTACTTTCATGTTTGGCATTTTAAATAATTTTAGCAAACTGAACCCTCTTAAGGCATCCAAGGCATTAGGTTCGTTCATAACGTCATCATCCATCAAGGAATGCTCTCTTTCTCTCCAATCGATTGGTATTTGAAGTTTTCATGGCATATACGTAGGTTCGTTGTTGCATCTAGGGCATGTGTATACGCAGGTTGCACATAGCCAACCCGCTTATATGCCACGATTTTTTTTTGATAATAATTCAATAGTGAAACTCGAATTAAAAATTCTAAAACCAATCAAAATCAAATACAATATAAGTTTAAGGGTTATCTGGTGATTTTGGGAAGATTTGAACAATCAAATTTGGCGTATGGCAAAGTTTTCTCCTTTTGCTCCACTCCTTTGCAATCAAACGATGATAACGGTGAGTCCAAACACTATTTTATAAGCTTTGAAAATGTCAAATTTTCTCAAAACTTGATTTTGTTTTGTCTCATGTAACTTTTAACTTGGGAGCTTGGAATGCTGAGAATAATTTGGTTTTTAGGACATTTTGGACGCTTTTTCGACAGTTTCGAGACAGTTCCATGACTGATGACTCATCATGGCAAGTATTGTTTTCTCACTGACATATAGGTTAGGGAAGCCATTTTTCCATTGAATTATGCATATTAGCCTCCATTTGTTGATACACTTGCCATAGGGTCGATCCCATCGTGTTATGGTTAATAAACCATCCTCACTTGCCGATTTTTTAAATCGTGACACGATGGTAGAGCCATCATTTTCATGGGCATTGTAGTTAGCACCTCACTGACATTTGTTGCCAATGCTGCTCTAATTTGAGTAGGCTCAAGAGTCCTCTATATTCTCACCATGAATTATGAGATCAAGACTCATTCCTCTTTGCTTATTCTCTTTGTTCTCGCCTTATACCCTCGAGGTTACTTTGTGTTGAGTTGTACTGCTGCATTGCATTTTGACCATTTGCACCTTTTGGCCTTGAGCCAGCTTCATTTGCACTCGTGCTTAAGCCAAATTTTGACCATGATGACTGTAAAATCAAACTTGCATTCCTTTGACTTCTGCAACTTGACACACCTTGACCCGTGGAAGGAACACACCTTTGAGTGTCTTCGACCAGTTTTCACCTCCCTGCATTGAGCATAGGATTGTCCAATCCCAAGAACTATATCATCTATTTCATCGACATTCATTCTTTCCACTATACTATAGTATTATTTTATTCTTTTTCCAGCTTAAAGAAAAAGAAAAAAAATTATATATTCCAAAAAGAGTAGGAACGGGACAATATTTCCACTTATTGTTGGTAGCTACAGTCAGTGATGTTGCCTTTGAATAAAGCGCTTAAAACAAAGTCTCCTCCATTTGAGTGGGATTTAGTTTGAGTTAGGTACACCTTAACCTTCTTATTGAGTCAGTGCTCCCCAGATTGGTTATCACTTCCAATAGTATGGAGGGTTCGTTTGTGCCTCCTGCATGATGAACTTATACAGAGTCATCATATGCTGCCACATAGTGACATTGAGTCATGCTTTTGTTCAAGGGGAGTTAGGCTGAGTCCACCTCTCTATGATGTCTCTTAACTCATTTTTCAGTCAGCCATCCCTGGTTGTCAGTGTCTTGTCTATCATCACGTCAATTATATTGGTCCTTTAATCGTGTCGGTTTGAGAAGGTCTTTATTGACTTCTTGTTGGTGGGTCTTGTCATTATCAACAACGACAATGTGGTATGAGGATAGGCCTGGAGCCGCACCCTAGCCCTATTTTAATTATTGATAAGTCACCATGTGCTCAGCATCGATCAGTATCATGGGTCTTTGACTGAGTGGTCTCCCTTGTGTTCAACCTCAGCTTACACTATCACACATTGGGATTCATGTAGTACCTTGGTTTCCATTTGACCCTATTGGTGGATACCTCACCTCTGTGTCAGCTTTCATTATTGGTTGGTTCAGAGGGTTTTTGTCATGTGCTAGTCACATCTTCTATACATTGGAAACATGCTTCAGTCGAGTTACTACATCTTTTTTCGTCTGATTCCTTCCACATTATTGTCCTATGGGTTACACTCACACAATATTTATGAAGGATTCCTTAAGGGCTTCCTTCTAGTGGATCTTTCCCTATTCACTATGGCTCATTGCTCTAGGGAGAAGATCTAGAGTGCATTTGGTAGTACCTTGGGATTTGCAGTCATTAGTGGCAGATCCTCTACTATCGATAGTGGGAAACCATCATTGTCTCATGATTGATATATTCTTATAGGTGTTTGACTCCAACTCATCTACTCACACTTGTTAGATCGTACGGTGTACCTTGATGCTCATTATCATTATCGGTGAGTAGTCTCACATTTGTTAATGGTATACATCAATGACTCGTAATCAAATGATTTCTCACATGGCCAACTTCAGATCATCTATTCCCATGGTGTAGAAATGTACCATGGTGGTTAGTGAAGACCTCAAGTTGTGTCAACATTCATTGGTTCACTTGACAGTTACTCTTGTTGCTGTTAGTTGATACCACTCCCCCTTATATGTTGCAGTTATTCATGGTGGAATTCTATATACTGGCACCTAAGTTTGCAGTGTATTACCATATTACTCCATCATGTTCATTTTTTACTTTTGGGATCAGCCATTGACATCAGTCATCCGCTTCATCCTTTAACATCATTGACATTCTCATATGTGATATTCAGACATGTACTTGTTCGATCATTATCAGATGATCCATTATGTATTTTCCACTCTTTTATACTTTTATACTTAGTGGATCCACTTGTACTTGATATGTGGTCATGCTTTACCTTCTTTGAGCATGGTATGCCCACCTCAAATAGTGTTTCTTTCTGATCTCCTTTTGTGGCTTGGCAGGCTAAACTCTGGTGAAGTCCTTCTCACTTTTTGACAGGTTTCTTTTCCATGCACTTACTTAGTACATTTTGGCCATGATGTACCCCTTCTAACCTCATATATTAGGGGGCATCTGTTATAGCTCCATATCTCACTCTTGATGTTTGTGATGTTGCACTCATAGCCTAGGGCAACCCCTCCTTCTGGACCTGGTCCAAATACATAAAAGGAAGTGTTTTATTACCTATGCGCGACATTGCCTTAAGATAAACACATGTTTATGTGGGTCTGTATATACCCAACTTGTGTATATGTACTAAAACACTTAAAAAAATTAAATCTCCTTAATTTGAGGCGGAGATCACAGGTTTTACTAGTTGATTACCTATTAGTTCCTATGGCCCAACTGTTTCCAACGAATTCCAAACTAAAAAACTACTTTGGGAGAAGTATAAAAAGGTTTCAATGGGAAGGCCTAAAGGGGAGAGAGGAGAGAGGAGAGAGAAAAATCACTTTGAAGAGATTATCCCTGACCAGGTCTGAAGATCCCTATGCTTCTAGCACTTCCCCCATTACAAGAAACGCTTGTTTCCCTAGGTTACAATGTATTTCAATTAGTTGAGATATCTTGGAGTGAGTCATGGAAGGAGTTCTTTGAAGGCTTGAGATTGGATGAATCCAGAGGATGGTTCGACTTGGAGCCTGCGAAAGGAAGACTAAGGTGAAATCATTCCTTTCTGTACTTTAGTTATCTATAATAAAACAAACACTTCTCTTGTTCATAATATTAATCTTCTTCATGCTTGTGATATCAATGTTATGATTTACATATGAATGGTTGTTTCAATTGTATAACCAACTACTTTTCAATATGTTATGAAGTTTATTTCCTTATGATTCTTGGTCCATTTCCTATTGTGCTTTCATGAATTGATTGTTTTGCAGGTTGAAGGATTGGAAGGAACTCTAAAAGGTTTTGGACCCTGGCTAGATCTTCTCAAACGAAGGACCCCCAAGTGCACCTCTCTTCGTGTAGTTTGTTTATATTAGCATCATGGTTGTGTTGAATGCTTGTTTTTATTTGTAGATAACCCCCGATCTGCTAGGGTATCAACCCAAGACCATAGGGGAATTTATCCCTAAATGAAATCCTACCTATTTACTCTAATCACCTGTCCAACTGTTGGTTAGGTAAAATGAAACTGCCAATGCAACGATTCAATAATCATATACATTGGTGGATTTTTCTTCTTGTGCTTGTTTGTGACTACAACTAAAGTTCTACAGGCCAACACAACCTTTTCATCAAATGAGGAGATAAGGAAATACTTGATTTCCTTTGTTGACTCTAAAAACTGTTCAAAAGGATCTTCTAAACTATATGCACTATTGTTCAACTGATTTAAGTAGCTGTACAATTTTTTTGGATGGCCTCTATGCCATGAAACTGAAATGTCATTTTTATCTTTATCCCCCTACATATTTTTAGACATACTTTGTGATAATATTTCTATTAATTTAAATGTTTGACTGTGAAACCTTTATCATCTTAATCCTATATCTCATTGTTATTTACTGAAGAAAAATTTTGATTGCATTCATTATCCAACATACCAGCTATTGGATCGTAAAAGACTTGGAAGGATTGCTGCAACTTATTGTTCATATGTTTGAATGGAACTTCACAAATTTCTACAAGCTGCTCATCCTTTTCTTTACAGATTTTATACCACGTTTCCTTTAAAATTTTAAATGATTCAAAACGTAGTGGTATAGAACTCTCCTCTGTCATTTGATTAGGTATTTTAATGAAATTTGATAAGCGTAATTGTGAAACACAAAGAACCTTTATTAAGATTTTCATTGCCTTATTTGTTTTCAATATCAATACCCAAAGACCGCTGATTTTTTATTGTCGTAAAGTTTTCTCTGATGAACTGAAATGTAACTAAAGAAGGAGGCAAAGAACACTCACTTATTTCCAAATTTTCTACATTTCCTTTCTCATTATCATATCTGATACATATAGGCTGATCACTATATTTATTTTGTTGAAACTGAATTTTCTTATTTCCAAAACTAGCTTGTGATTGCTCTGTTCAGTTAGCTTGATTTTGAAGAACATAATTATCATCATACTGATCATACTTGGGAAAATTATTAAAAGAAGGAATGTCATGTAATGCCCTATTTAATCTTAGCCTGCAAATTTTACTAAGTGTTTAAATTTCCTTAAAATATGGACTTATAATTATGAAGAAATCATGGTACATACCAACATTGGTGAAACTTTAAATTTGGCACTGATATAAATTTTGTTATTTACCTCCACAGATTTTTAAATTTTGAGAAGACATAGTCCTCTCCAATTCATTATGAAATTATATATATTCATACCTCATTCCAAAAATGTCCTCTCAAATCTACTTGGGAGAAGACATGGTCCTCTCCAATTAATTACCCAATTTTATATTCATATCACATTCCCAAATGTCCTCTCAAATTTACTTAGGAGAATACATGGTCCTATACAATTAATTACCCAATTTTATATTCATCTCACATTCCCAAATGTCCTCTCATGTTTACTTGGGAGAACAGAAGTCAAATGTAAGGATGAAGGAGAAGTTATGATATTGATGAGAGGTTGTTGAGGTGGGGAAGAGAAGGGGGCATAAAATGGGAAGGATGAGGGGAGGAAGAGGATGCTTGGTCTTACCTTTTGGTTTTGGTTTGGCTGTGGTTTTGGAAGAATTGTTTGAGAGAGGGGAGGGGAGTATTATTCATATTTGAAAAACTATATTTGGTTGGACTTTGGCTCAGAGGGCGAGGGAACATGCGCAGGTTTCCTAGGCTTGCAATTACTTCCTAGTTGGTTGGGAGGCAAATCTAGTCGGTAGTCAAGAGGAGCATTCTAGCAGGAACATCAGCTCAAGGGCATGTCCAGTGGGCTATCAGTACAGGTATTTCTCTATGCATAGATTACTCATGTAAGTGATTGAAATGAAATGCTCACTATTTAAATTGTAGGAATTACATTTTAAATGGTAAATTATCATCGTTTAAATGTCTTGTCAGAAAATAAATTATTTCCCTTTTATTGCATTTGAACTTTAATAATATAGATTTGGTATAGGACCCTAGGAGGGGACCTTACATGTGGTATCAGAGCTAGGTTCAAAATATGGACCTTGAATCCTACCTCCTTTAAAATAGAAAAAAAAAAAAGAAAAAAAAATCATTATTTGGTTATAAGAAACTCATCACACCCACCTCCATATTTATCATATCCTCTTGAATCTATCCTTGTGACCTTTTGTATGCCTCCTGATGATCGTTTCTCAGTGAGACGCTAAAAAAACTTCTAGTTATTCTCATGCAAATGCTCAATAAGTTGATCCCTTTTGGCAAGTTCCTCCTCTAGCTTCTTAGCTACCAATAAAGCATCAATCTCCCAATCACCATCTTTCTTCACTGAATCACCCTTATAGTGACCATCAACACCTTCAATTGTCTTAGTAGTCTGAGCTTTAGCAAGCTTATTTTCTAGTTCTTTAACTTTGGTCTCGAGAAGTTGAATCACAGTTGTGTGTTCTTGGAACTGGATCTTATGTTCCTGTTTAACCATCATAATATGTGCTGCTTGATTTCTTAGTTGTGCATTTTTTGCTTCTTCATATTTCTATTTCTCTTGTAGCATTACACCCTCTGTCCCTAAATCTGCATGCCATGGAAATGCAACTTTCCAAGATTCTTTTTTACTTCGTTGAATAAAAGAAGAGATTGATCATCTGCCTCTTTCAGTTCTTTCTCTAAATGCATAACCTCTTGCCTTGCCTTGGAAATTTCCTTTCTTTTTCATATATCTTCTTCTGAGCATCATTCGTGACATCTCTTCACTTGTTTATGGTATCATGATTTTGGAGACTTAGCTCAACATTTTGAGCTATTACAAAAAAATTAAGAGATGACATTGTCTACCGTACTTCTACATGGCTGGGACTCACCTTAACAATAATCAAAGTCTTTGAATCACCACCTAAAGAATCTGAGAGCATTCAAGTGAGCCTTGGTTTATCATAAGGTACGTGGTCCTTCTTTGATAACAAAGGAATTAAAACATTCCCCAACGCAAACAATGATTTATTGCACGAAACAACTCTTTGAAGTAGTTGCCATTAGCTTCGTCCTTAGGAAAAGAATCAATGCTAGCTAAATCAACCAGTGAAAGCTTGCTATATTGGCACTCCCCAGTGAGGCTACTATATAATTATATATGAATTGTAACAACCGAATGAGAATAACTGCATTCTCCAAACATTCATGGCATCCATTCCTCAATTTTGTATTCCCTATTTTAGCACACTCAAAAAGTCAATTGGATTTTCAACCTTTTCCTGTACAAGTTCAACAGAAAACTCTGTCTGACCCATACATATTTTTGAGGGATTTCCACTGGTGTTGAAAAGAAAATCATGAACCTCCTCATTGTGGAGCTCAAACATTGTAACATAGAAGTCAAATTTAGAAGAATATGCAATAGCGTTAGAAAAATCTAATAGCTCCTCAGATGCCCTAAAATAAAGTCTGCGGTCATGGATTGAACCTTCCATTGTAAATATAGAGACGTTATATCCGTAAAAAGAAAAATATGTTAAATTTTGAACATCTTGAAAGAAATCCCCTTGGCCTACATGAGGTCCATAAACTTTGTCAAAATCAAAATCCTTTCTAGAATGTGTAATAGGATCACCACCAAAATTACGTATTGTAAAACCACCAGGAAATTATATTGTTGGTACACCGTCATCCTCAAACAGAGGGAAAAAACAGGAAAATACCCTTATATTTCCTTTTATAGTTACTAATTCATTAAATAGCTTCTTCCTTTCTATGACCAATGGAGCAATTCTAGCCTCAGTTTCTAGAGAAATTTGATCTAGCTTGCGAGCTGTCTCCACAAGTACACTCAAATGCCGTGTAACTCGAGCAATTTTCACATTTGAGTACTATTATTTTCTTAATTCAAAGTATTCTTTGTATGCTTCATTTTAATAAATTCCTATACGTTTTGGTTAATCTATTGCCCCATCCCATAAAAATGTATTCAAGGATGGCATTGTTCCATAGTTGGGGACTTTGATGATGATGATTGTTGATTTGTGGAGATATATGCATATTCAAACACTCCTAGAACACAAATTGTTTAGAGTGTATTAAATTTCATTTTCTTCCTCTTTCGCCATCTTAAAAAAAAGGGATGTAGTAACTATGTACTAGTTCCAAACCTATCCTCAAACCGGAATGATTTCTTGTTACTGTATGTGCACATTTTTCTTAATCGAAGAAATGTGCCTTCCAAGAGATGCTTCAAGTCCTCCAACATCAAAACCCTTGACCTCAAGTTTGCATTAATATCTTCTCCAGAAAGAACATTACCACTTCTAAAATTCTTGACTTTTCATGGGCTTAAGGAAGGTAACTTGTTATTTCGTGGGCTTGGGTTCTTATGGAGTCCCTCCTGAACTTTCTATTAGTAGGAGATGATGTAGATGATTGACCCAAAGATATCTAGTGTCTCATTATATCTCTGGGAGGATGAGTTCACATACTTATTTACAACCAAATACTGATCTTCACTAGTCTTCAAACCCAAAAATTTATGTGGACTGTCAAGTGATGGAGGTATGGCCATGTAAAAAAGAGGATTGTATGACATGACCAGTGATCTAAAAATCACTCCTGAATGAACTCAGTTAATTAATTAATGAATGAAGGTATTATAGACTCATGTGCTGGTGTGTGTCTATGTTATCTTAGGAAATGGGTCGATACGATTTTGAAATACATAAACACTGGAAAATGGAAAACAGTTAAAGAAACACAGTAAGCAAAACAGAAGATAACAAATTAATGAGTTCACCCAATCCTCTCGGGCTACGTCTCCGGTCCAGCATTCAGTGGTGGCCTTCCTTGTCGTGTCTTTAAAGTAGAGTTTTTATAATGAGGAGCTTAAATTGAGTCTCCTGAAACAGAAGATTCTTAGTAGGGTGGTTCTTGGATTCCCCAAGCCACTATAGTGCACAAACTCTTCCTTACCATGTATCCAACTCAACTATTCTCGATAGGATGAGTCCAATTTGGTACTCAATTCCCGACAGATATCCTCACAGGGATTGCTTGAACATCTGAAGCCTTCTGTCTGCTTTTTTTTGCCTCATCTCTACAGGTCAACTCAGCTCTATGTGTTTGCTTTTGTTGCTTTTGTCTCCTTCTTCATTGTTCTCTTCTTTCTAACAGTGCTTCATTTTCTTGTCTTTCTTGTTTTTGTTCTCTGTTTGTTCATGGCTTGAAGCCAATACGTCTCATGACTATTCGTTTCCTGTTTTTCCTCCTTAGATCGCCTACTGCTATTCTCTTGGAGTTCCTTGCCTCTATGTCATCACCACTATGTAACGTCTCACAAGGAAGTGGCCACCTGTCCTCTCATGAACTGTGCTAGCTCTTCCTCAAAAGGTTTGGTATTTCGTTACTGTGTGTAATGATTCATCTGCCAACTTAGCGGTCAAATTAGACTTTAGACTTTTATATATCGTCACTTAATTCTCCCTCCAGATCCAGTTTCTGATTAGACACAATCTTTGTTGTTAGATATGGAGCCTCCAGATCCTATGGTTATCGCTTATATCACGTGATTGACTTGCTCGGGCATTAGCTTGTGATGAGACGCGATTTTCTCTCTCATCCACCAAACACGTGTCGTTTCTTGTATGGAATCGCTGGGTCTCCTGACAATTCTTCTTACTCCCTGAAATGCCTCCGATATTCTGCCGGTTTTGGAGCATGGGACCCACCTTTCGCTTTAGCCCTTTTCCCATGGTTTTTTGGCTTTTCTTTGTGATTGAGTGCTCAGGGCCTTTCCATTTTGAGGGGTTTTTCCCAGCGATGGACGCTAATCACGCATCAGAAATGGTCTCCATTTCTTGATCTGGACTTCGTAACTGATACTTTGCACCTTTCCCAGTCTCCATGGGCCTCGGTCAGCATGCTTTGACCAAGGTCCTCACCATTCCTTGCTGGCCACAAACTACCACTATCTAGAGGTCTTCCTGATAGCTCATTTTCCACAAGTTTTTAAAGTCTGTCCTGATTCGATACAATCATAGAACTCTAGTAATTTTTCATGGATCCAATTTGGATCATGTCCTTCCCATTGAAAAAGCTTTTGGACCACCAAAATTTGGTTTTGAAGCATCGACTAAGTGAGGGTACAATTGTCTCACTTGTCTAATCTCTATCCACATTTCACTCATCAGTTTTGAACCCTTGAGCCCAATTTTGAAGTACTCAACATATCCCCTACACGTTGTCCTCACCTTCCTGTCCAACTATGTCTTCCTGCAATTCATTAAGATATTTAGGTAACAGATCATTAATGGAAGGCAATTGACTCTGCTCTTTAGGATCCTCAATTAGTGAGGGTTCAAATATTCTCAAGCAATATGAATTCATGACTGAGTAGATGTGCATGTAAGTTGGTCGATCAAGGCAAAAAGCATTCTTACCAATCTTCTCAAGTATATTGAAAGGTTCATACCTGATAGGCTTTAGCTTTTTATCTTCACGTTGCATTTTGCCCTTGTTGATGTACAGCCAGACTTGATCTCCAACTTGAAAAGTATGCTCCATCCGATGCTTGTCATGTCTTACCTTGTATTTGGCTTGCTTCTTTTCGAGCTATTCCTATACTACTTGGAGGATCTCTTAGATTTGTTCAATTAACCTAGTTGCCCTGTCCAAATCATTGTGTCCCTCAACTATGGTGTCTTTACCAAAGGCAAATCCAAAGGAGGCCTTGGTGTGAAACGAAAACATGTCTCAAAAGGAGATCTCTATATGGAAGAGTGTTTGGCTCTATTGTAAGGATGCTACACCTAACATAAATGTTCATCCCAAAGCTTAGGATGATTGCTGCAATATCCCCTGAGTAACTTGATCACTATCATGTTAACTACTTCGGTCTGGCCATCAGTTTGTAGATGAAAAGTTGTGCTTTTCTTCAGCTTGGTGTCCATCAGTTCCCATAGATTTGACTGTAACTTCACCACAAATCGAGTGTCTTGATCAGATACAATGGAAGTGGGTAATCCAAAATTAACCCACACATGTTGAAAGAACAATTTTGTAGTTTGTTCAGTTTTAATTTGTTTATTACAAGGTATCAAAATACACATTTTATTGAACCTATCCACAAAAACATACAGATAATAATGACCTTTCCTAGATTTGTTCAGTCCTCCAACAAAATCCATGGAAGCACTTTCCCAAGGGTGAGAAGGAACTGGTAATTGAGTGTAGAAGCCTAGTTTTCGGTTGCTATGCTTGCTTTTAGCACACATAGTACACCCTCTAACATATCTAGAAACTATCTCATGCATTTTTGGCCAATAACAAAATCTTTGCAACTGTGCAACTATTTTACTTACCCCAAAGTGACCTGATATTAGAGAAGTGTGTGCTTCTCGAATTATCTTTACTCTTTCAATTTGTGGAATGCATAGCTTCCCACAATGATATAAGAGTTGGTCGTTTACATGATAATCTAGTTCTCCCACTCATTTTCCTTGACTTAAAGTTGCATATACATCTTTGAAATCTATACCTTGAGAATATTGTTCAATGTAGCTCTCATGTAGCACAGAATTATGCTGAAGTATAGTAGATGAATCTATAACGGGTCTAGATAACATATCTACAACTTTATTGTGTATACCCCTTTTGTATTTGATGCCTAAGTGAAACTGTTGTAGAAAGCCCATCCATCTATAATGTCTTGATTGCTACAACTTAGTTTGGGAGTGTAGATATTGAACTGGTTGATGATCAATATGTATTACTGTCTCTTTTCCCATTCAGTATTGTTTCCACTTTTTCACACTCCGTACTAATGCATACAATTCTTTATCATATGTAGGATAGTTAACTATTGTAGAATTAAATTTCTCATAACGATAAAATATGGGTTTACTGTGCTATGTCAACACTGCTCCCATGGCATAGTCACTGGCATCCATTTGGATCTCAAATGGTCTTTGAAAATTAGGTAGTGCTAGTACAGGTGTTGTACTAATATTTTCCTTCAAGGTGTCGAAGGCATTTTTCTATTTGTCTCCTCACTAAAATAGCTTGTCCAATCTTGTTAAAGCATCTAACGGAACTGCAATTAAGGAAAACTTAGAAATGAACTTTCTCCAATATTGTGCTGCTCCTAAGAAGCTTCTAACTTCTGTAGCTAATTTGGGTTTAGGTCAGTTCATAATGACTGCCACTTTAGAGGGATCTATCTTCAATTCACCACCCCCTACTATATGTCCCAAATAATTCAAAGATTGTTTGCCAAATTCACATTTTGAGAGTTTAACATAAAGTTTTTCTCTTTTCAAAACATCTAGTGTCTGCTTAACATGTTTTAAATGTTCTTCCCATGTTTTTCTAAATATCAGAATGTCATCCAGATACATAATAACAAAATCATCAAGAAAAGGCCTGAGTACATCATTCATTAATCTCATGAAAGTAGCAGGAGCATTAGTTAAGCCAAAAGGCATAACCAACCACTCATACAATCCCTACTTTGTTTTGAAAGCAGTCTTCCATGCATCCTTTTCTGCAACTCTGACCTAATGACATCCATTATGCACGTCTAACTTGGAAAAATAAACAACTTCTTTCAATTGATCTAAAATATCATCCATGCGAGGAAGCGGATAACGATTTTTTATTGTTATCTTATTCAATGCTCGATAATCAATGCACATTCTCCATGAGCCATCTATATTTGTCACCAAAACGATTGGTGACCGACATGGTGATGTGCTAGGTCTAATGAGCCCTTTCTTGAGTAAATCCTGCACCTACTTCTTGATTTCAACATTCTCTAAAGCAGACAACTTGTACATTCCAGTGTTAGGCAATGGAGCATCCTACTGCCAAATAATATCATGCATTATTTCCTTTTTGGGTGGTAGACCTTTAGGTTCTTGAAACAAGATATCATACTCTGAAACAACATTTTCTAAATCAAGTTGATGTTTAACATTACCACCCTCAGATACATTGTTTTTATCAGGTTTCTTTTCCTTTGCATACATCAATAAGAATTGCTTGCATGAATTTATCATTCATTTCATCTACCCTATGTTTATGAGATTATAATTATTCTTGAGCTTATGAGCTCTTACAAAGTAGTCAATTCGATCTTTAACAAGTAGATACTTGTCCTCAGCTCTATAGAAAATAGCTTTTCTATCATACAAGTAAGGACTTCCTAGAACAATTCCACATATATCCAAAGGAATTATGTCTAACTCAACCTCATCTTCAAATGTTGATCCAAAAGAAAACTTGAGTTTGTATTGTCTTGTCACTTGTAGTTATGCTTTATCATTTAACCATCCTAATGAGTATGGTTTCTTGTGAGGTGTAGTCACTAATCCCAACTTCTTTAAAGCTGCTTCAGAAATTAAATTTACTTGTGAGCCACTATCAAACAAGGTATCAATCTTTTTATGTTTGGAAATGACTCGAATATGGAAAAGCTCATGTCTTTTTCTCTCATTTTCTTCATCAATAGTAGATTGTGCAGAATTACTAGTAGATGCTTCAGAATTCTTACCTCTTATACCTGTGGTTTCATTAGTTGTTTCATCTCCTAGGTCTGACCCCAAATCTTTCTGAATTGTTACAACAGTCTTCTTCTTCTTTCCCTCGAACTTCTTAGGTCTCAGCTCCATATGAGTGCATGAAGACTTGCTCTTCTATGCAGTGTTAGCCTTCCTTGCTTTCCATTTCTACTTTCTTTTCTCCTTATTCTTGCTTGTAGTGGGTTGGGATGATCCCCTAACTTCTGGACTTCCATTCTTTCCTCTAGCTTCTAAATGAGTAGCTTGCAGAAATACCTCATCTATGCTAGTGGGATTAAACATGAGGATAGTGTTCCTCATGTAGTTGTGTAGACCACTTATGTACTTCAACAGAGTCTCAGGTGAGTCTAATGAGATTCCTAGAATTAATGCTCTCTTTCTAAATTCTTGGGTGTATCCTCGTACACTTTTCCCTTTCAATTGTTGAAGAGTTTCCATCTCATCATGGCTTGCTGCATGTAATCCAGTGGATAGAACTACCAAATTCACTCCAGACAAAAATAGTCTTACCATGTCTTTTCATGTCAGCTTGGGTCTTGCATTCCCACCAAACCAAAGCAGTGCCTCCAAGGTGTAGGCTTGCTAGCTAAATCTTGCTCTTGCCTGAACCAATACTCTACACTCTAGAATAAACATCAATTTGTCTAATCCAACTATCCAACTTTTCTACATTCAACTCTCCATCATATATAGGTAAATCAAATTTAACATCTAGTTTAATCAAAGATGCCTTGTTTTTATGTTCACGGCTATTAGGAGGTGTGAGAAATCTTTCTTCTTTCCCTTTGCCTTTTGAGCGGTCATGGAGGAGAGGCTCATCTTCTCCTTTGTTTTGTTTGGAGCCTGATGAAGCTTCATCTTTATGTTTTCTAAAGTCCATATACATTTCCTCTACCATGGACCCTATGGCTAGGAAACTATCTACGAATTGAGGGTCTCGTGCCATAGAACCTTCTTCTGATATTGTTTTCTGAGGATAGACTCTCCTACTTTTAGGATTAGTTTCAACCAACTCTCCTTCTCCTAATTTGAGCTTTGATCTAGTTAGCATTCAACAACTAAGGCCAACACAAGCTTGTCTAACCTTAATAGACTAGAGCTCTGAGACCACTTGATCTAAAAATCACTCGTGAGTGACCTCAGTTAATTAATTAATGAATGAGGGTATTACAAACTTATGTGTTGGTGTCTGTCTATGTTATCTTAGGTAATGGTTAATTAAGATTGTGAAATACACATACACTAGAAAATGGAAAACAGTAGCAGAAACACAGTAAGCAAAACAGAACACAACAAATTAATAACGATTTCACCCAATCCTCTTGGGCTACGTCTCCAGTCCAGCTTTCAGTGGTGACCTTCTTTATCGTGTCTTTGAAGTAGATTTTTTACAACGAGGAGCTCAAATTGAGTCTCCTGAAATAGATTATTCTTAGTAGGGTGGTTCTTGGATTCCCTAAGCCACTAGAGTGCACAGACTCTTCCTTACCACGTCTTGACCTCAACTGGTCTTGATGGGATGAGTCCAATTTGGTACTCAGTTCCTGATAGATATCCTCATAGGGATTGCTTGAACCTCTCAAGCCTTCTGTTTGCTCGATGTTGCCTCAGCTCTGCAGGTCAAACCGGCTCTCTGCGTCTACTTTTGTCTCTTCTGTTTGCTTCTTCACTATTCTCTTCTTTCTGACAGTTCTTCCTTTTCCTATCTCGCTTGTTTTTTTTCTCTATCTGTTCATGGCTTAAAGCCAATATGTCTCATGATTGTTCGTTTCCTCTTCTACCTCTTTGGATTGCCTACTATTGTTCACTTGGAGTTCCCTACCTCTGCGTCATTGCCACTGTGTAATGTCTCACAGAGAAGTGGCCACCTGTCCTCTCATGAACTGCACCAGCTCTTGCTCAAAATGTTTGGTATTTTGGTTACTCTGTGTAATGATTCATCTGCCAACTCAGTGTTCAAATTGGAATTCAAACTTGTATATGTCGTCACTTAATTCTCCCTCCAGATCTGATTTCCCATCGAGAGCAATCTTCGCCATTTGATACGGGGCCTCTAGATCCTATGGTTATCACTCATATTGTGCGGTTGACTTGCTTCGAAGTTAGCACGCGATGAGAAGTGGTTTTCTCTCTCATCTGCCACACACACATTGTTTGCTATATGGAATCGTTGGGTCTCTTGACAATTTTTCTTACTGCCCAATACGCCTCTAATATTTTATTGGTTTTGGAGCACGGGACCCACCTTTTGTTTTAGCACTTTTCCCATGGTTTTTCAACTTTTCCTTATGATCGAGTGGCTGGGCCCTTTATATTTTGAGGGGTTTTCCCCAAGGATGTGCAATTAGTCCTTAGTGCTAATCGATATTTGAAACACCCTTCGTTTTCTGATCAAGACTTCCTAACAACTCGTTGCTTACTAGCTACAAACTACCATTGTCCAGAGGTCTTCCTAATAGCTTATTGTCCACAAGTTTTTGAAGTCTGTCCTGATTTGATACAGTCATAGAAATCTAATAATTTTTCATGGATCCAATTCGAATCAACAAGAGGAATGGAATATTCACTAATACATTTTGAAGATAGTGGTGTTAGAAATCCCTTCATCTCTGAAACCCTCTCTTACATAGCAACCATATTATTCTTGGGTCTCATGACGGTAGAATTATTTTCTTCCAGATATCTTTTGAAATGACTAATCTCTTGAGACATGTATCCATTTACTTCTTGGTAAAATTTATTTCCCTTATAGTAGCATATTTCTTCTTATTTTCCTTCCTCGAACAAAAATCCACATTCCTTCCTTATACTAGCAATTTCCTTTACTTTTTTTGCCAAATTCAACTTATTCTTGATACCTTGCTTGATAGCCTCAACTAGATTTTCTTCTGCATCTTTTCTATATTTCTCACATAATTTGAGATTCTCCTTTAGGCTTGCCAACTGCAACTCTATGTTAGCTACTTTTGCTAATGCAATTTCTAGTTTGTTTTATGGCTTGTCAATGACCAATCCCATAGAATCACCACTAGGTTGAGAATTTTATGCATCAAGAGGTGCAATTATCTTATCCTCGCTCCTTTTCACTGTATCTCCTATGGAAAAGGGTACATCATCTTCATCTGAATGACAAGTATTGTGATCTAAATATGATGTAACAGAGGATCACCAATCTAAGAAATCTGCTAATTGACATTCCTCTTATTCTCTAATAGTGAGGGGAATCTTCGTATAGGCACCTTCCTCAGTTTCATCTTGTCATGAAGCCTTTCCATAAAGACATGTATATATCCATCAACCATATTTTAATGATCACAAACAATTTATAAATTTACCACCTGTAACATCAATGAGTTGGTGTAAAATGTCATCTGATGATGTCCGAGCATGTCATATGCTTACATTATATGAAAAAACCTTTATTCAGTATCTACATATCTTTTGTAGAAATGGCGATAAGAAATGATATAATAATGTTTTATGATTTATTTATTAAGTATTTTATGCTAATAAGAATTGATATAATAATGTTTTATCAATTTATTCATTTTGTGTTTTGGACATACCTGGGATACATCTCTGAATATTAAATATTTAAATCGATTACTGTAATGTCTAGATATGGATGTCATATAAGCTAGCAACACAATATATATGGGATCTAGACATCCCAGAGATTCAAACAAAACATGCATCATTAGTCCTAAAATTGGAATATGGTTTGAGTATCTAAGACCCAATGTACTAAACTAATAGACTATCTTGTTTTTATGTGAAAAATAGAATGGAAATCCAATATTTAGTCTCAAATCAAAATAAAGGACTTATGAATGTTCTAGATATTAGATGTAGTAAAAAAATTAAAATTCAGATCTAGATATCCTTATAGATGATTAAATAACTTGTTTGGGAAAGTTTGAAAAAATTTTTAAAATCTAAATATATCTATATATATATTATTATAATATATATATATATATAAATATTATAATATATTATATATATATGGTTGGGCTATTCATTTTTTTATTATAATAATTTGTCTGTGAATTGATAGGATATTAATGATAATGCAGAAGAAACTCATTTGAAGTTTATAATAAATCCTAATCAACAAATCAAGTAAACATATTTAAAAAAAATAATTAGAAACAATTCAGAGAGGACTCGTTGTTTTACCAAAAACTCTAAAAAAAATTGAGGTTGATGTTCGACTACAACAACTCCCTAGGAAGAGGGATGTGCAATTCTTATTATAAAAATTGTTCAACGATGTTTCATGTAGTTTCTTGCATGTTAAACATGGAATTGATATTTAGCATCTATTTCTACCTATCTATCTATCTATCTATCTATCTATCTATCTATCTATCTCTCTTCTCTCTCTCTCTCTCTCTCTCTCTCTCTTCTTCTATATATATTTATATAATACTAATATATAATATATATATATAAACTCCTCAACTATTACGATTATATATTATATTATATAATGATATATTATTCCAAATATATCATGCTTTAAGAGGGATCAAATCCTTCAAATGCAGACGTTTTCTCAATTTGAATTGTTTTAAAAAAAATTGCACCTCCAAACATTTAATCCCTCTTGGTGCATGATATATTTAATGTTAGGATGGATCTTCGTTGAATCATTTTAGTGGTGTGTCATATAATCCCTTCCATGCTAAACATTGGGAGTCGAGTAAGAATTGACCAGACCCTAAGAAATGCTAATAAGTCTTACATATCATATAGATATTTGAACAAATGGTGAGGACCCTAAGGAATAAAATTCAAGGAGGGTCATCACAAGGACCTCCTACAAATAACCCATTTCCTTCACCAGATTTGACTCTCATCTTGCAATCCCTAGAGGCATAACGAGACTTTAAAATAGCACCAAACAAATGAAGTGGAAGCAGAGCACCCTCCCTCGGGTTTAGGAAATCTCAAGGGATCGAGAGACTTTGATAGAGGACCTCCAATCGAGGACATTACTAGGGAGCTCTAGAAGATTAAGCTCCCATAGTTTGCAGAGGCTTTGCCAGCGAATGTGGAAAATCATGGTTAGAAGGAATGAGAAGGTGCTTCACACTAATGGATTACAATTCCAGGTCAAAAGCTAAAATAGAAATATTCCAACTCAGAGATAGTGCTTTGAATTGGTCGGGTAACTTGGAGTGTCAACTACACCTCACTCCAGAAACACTTGGGAATTAGCTGAGGAGAGATCCAGGAAAAAGTACCTGCCAGCATATTATGAAGAACAACTGGTATGAGCCTTCCATGCCCTAGTACATGTAAATCGTATAGTGGAAGAATATGAAATTAGATTCATGGAATTGGTCAAGTATGTCTCCTACATGGATACTGACTAGTGCCAAGAAGATCATTTTATTTATAGATTGAAACCTAAGAATAAGGTAATGGCTCAGATGTGGAAACCATCCTCAGTTGAAAAAGCTATGGAACATGCATGTTATGTCGAAGAACACTTAGACTTAAAGGGTCAAAGCAAAACCATTTTTCCATGCCAACCAAGGTTTATGGGGAAGACCCCTCGTACCTTCCAAAGGGGAGGAAGTTCGAGGCAGGCACCATATGGAAGCAGGGTGGTATCGTGGACAATGGGGATTTCAATGGTTTCTAGCACAGCTTCACTTGCAGCTTCAATGGCACATTCAAACAAAGGCCATATGCGAGGAGAAATAAGTAGGGGTAGGGGTACCGAGGGAAGGAATTGTTTCCAAAGAACTTCCCCACATTCAGTTTAAGGTTTACTGCGCATCACTTGTTGGGGATGCCGGGGACCTCATTACCAGTATGATTTCCTTGAGTTACAAGCTTGTAACAACTATAGAGAGGGAAAAGAACCAATGAGGGGGGCAAGTAACTACCATCGAACCTATGCAGCAGTTGATAACCAACAAGTTGAACACTAGTTTGTCATGGTAGAAACCTTGGGTATGACAAACAAAGTAAAAGTTAAAATTTTGTTTGATTATGGTGCAACAGATAGTTTCATTTCACCAGTTGCATTAGAAAAATGTGGGTTAGCAGCCTATGAGCACGATGACTTTAAACAAGTTGAGATGGCTTCTAGGATAAAACAAGTAATAGGACCTAGTGTTGATCAATGTTAGGTAAACCTCAAGGTGTGTATGACTATGTTAAAGGCATACGCCACAAAATTGGGGATGCATGATGTAATTCTTAGAATGGGCTAGATAGAAGCTCATCAAGCTTTGGTAGACTGTTTCAAGAAGAAGGTGATTTGTTTAGATGGCCATCGCAGGCCAATTGATGTTTTTAGAATCAAGAGGGGTGTGTCCCTACAATTCATATCCATGATGAAGGTAAAATGTTGTCTCCAACATGGTTGCAAGCTATATGTGGTCGAGGCCATAAGTGACCAGAAAGGACCCTCCCTAGATCAACATCCAATTTTGTCAAAATTCAAGGATGCTTTTCCTAAGGAATTTCCTGGATTACCTCCTATAAGGAAGATTGATTTCAAAATTGACCTAAAACCTGGTGTTGAACCAATATCTAAGGCAACCTATGGGATGATAACTCCAAAACATTGTGAGTTGCAGATGCAGTTAAAAGATCTCTTAGACTTGGGATTAATCAGACCTAGTATGTCACCTTAGGGTGCACTAGTCATTTTTGTCAAGAAGAAGGATGGTTCCTTACGGCTATGCATAGACTATAGGGACTTAAATAGAACCATGTTACACAAAAATGTCGTCACCTTGATTATTTGCAGTCGGTGTAGGCCTATCAGCACCTATACCAGCTTCCTAAGCAAGTCTCAAACCTCAGCTCTTCAAAACAAGCTCTATAAATGAGAGAAAGACATCAAAAAAGCAATGTAACTCTGGTTCCGCACTTTCTCTCTCTTTTTCCTGCGGGCCCGTACCTTCTGTTCAGAATATCTACGTACATATATGCTCTGTATGTAAAGGGGAGGGTGCGTACCCCTGTAAAAGTCAAAAGGTGCAATCTTTATCTTAAAAAATTCATCTTGGGTTAATTCTAGAGTTTTCTAGAAGCATTTGTTACGTGGATTGTTCGCTCCAAGTGGTTCATGCATCCCATAATAGGAGGAACTAATCCCTTGTTGGGAGGAGCTATCCCTATGAAGGAGGATTCTATCCCTTTGAAGGGAGGACCTGGTAACTGATCTCCATTGCACTATAAATTGAGGCATTGGGTCAGTGGCGGGAGGTTAGAAAGCTGAACATTCCAAAGGGTAGATGCTGCTGGAATTAGGACTTCCATTGTAAGCTTGTGAGGAGAGATTACCATCCTTTCTTGTTTCATTTGGAAGTGGGTGAGCTTGTCAAAGTAGAGGAGAACTCTTGCTGGACCCTGGGAGGAACTTGCACAACACCAAGGCTCAGGTTGTAATGGTTTCTTTTTTGTTTCCTTAATACAAATAAGTCCATTCTTCTCAATGATTTGTCGTTAATGAATTGTTTCATATACTCCTTGGTTTATATGTTGAATATGCTTTGTTTTATGGAATATTCAGGTGTTATGTAATCGTTTGATTGTTAGTGTATGCAGGTTTCAAAGTGAAGGAGGAGCTCATCTGGATCGACGAGGCTAGACTGCTACAACAAACGTTGGATTTGAGGTAGGATCGAAAAACACTTGGTTTCTCATAGAATAATGTATGTTGAGAGAAGGATTGCTCTTAATTGTCTTGTTTGTCACTAGAGAGTCTTAGACTCCTAGGGAGGTTAGTTTTGTCAACAAAAATAACTCTTTCTGCATGACAGTCCACCTTCTTCACCTTCCAAGGGGAGCTTTTTGAGCAAACGTCAAGAGTGGCTATGGGATCACCCTTTTTACCTATTGTAGCCAATCTCTTCATGGAAAAGTTTGAAAAGAAGGTTCTTGACACCTATCTGTTAAAACCTAAGTTTTGGATCAGGTTTGTGGACGACACCAATGTTGACTGGCCCCATGGGGAGGATGAACTTAAAAACTTTTCAAACCATCTCAATAGCATTTCCAAGGACATCAAATTTACAATGGAAATTGAAGAGAATAATTGCATCTCTTTTCTGGACATCCTCCTCATTAGAAACAAGGATGGTTCTATAGGTCACAAAGTGTTCAGAAAAAGGCGCATACTGATAACTATCTCCATGCAGATTCCCACCACCACCCAGCTCAAAAAATGGGTGTTCTTCAAACCCTCTCCACTAGAGCTTGTAGAATTTCAGATGAGAGCCACACCGAGGAAGAAATCACCTACTTAAAGAGAACATTTTCCAAACTAGGATACAATAATAAAGATATCTTCAAAGCCATTCAAAAAGCCAATTTAATCTCGAAACAATAAAAACAAAACTAACAATTCCCTAGCCACTAGCGCCTACCTTCTGTATATTCATGGTGTAACTGACAAACTAGCCAAAATTCTCTTAAAAAAGAATTTCAAAACCTCATTCAAACCCTTGACAACTATTAGACAAAAAATGAAATTAGTCAAAGACAACCCAAAACATCTCCAGCAAAAAGGTGTTTATATTATCAACTATTCCTGTGGAGAACAATATATCGGGGAAACAGGTAGGTCAGTTAGTATCAGGCTTAAAGAACATAGTGCAGATATCCGTAGGGAAAGAACTCGTTCCTCAGCCTTGGCGGAACATGCAAGTAAGACAAGCCACCATATATGCCTTGAAAACACAAAAGTCATTGCAAATGAAAAACACCATTTCAAGCGAAAAGTTCGAGAAGCTCTTGAGATCATAAAACACCCACATAACCTCAACAGGGGTGGAGGCTTGGAAATTAGTAGGAATTGGACCTCACTCCTTACCCCCTGGGATTAAAATGACCCTCCCTTTTTCTTCTTACCCTCCCTTCTTTAGATCAAATCAGCTCCTCTCCTAACCAAAAAACTTTGTATAATACACTAACAAGCTTATAAGTTTAGAAACACATCATTAATAATACATTAACCTCCTAAGTAACTAAAAACTTGCAAAAATTAAATAAATATAAACAAAATGACTATAAAATTACAATTAGTTAAAACAAAATCATTATGAGAAATTATTTCATTAAATAAAATATAATAAA
>APFE031321879.1:127131-174975 GCA_000404065.3 Pinus taeda
AACACGACACTTTCATTCACCTGGGTTGGGAAATCCTTTACCTAACAGTTGATCAAACCACATTGAAAGTCTTCAGCCGGTTTCTGGGTATTAACTTTGGGTCAATCGTCACCAAACCATCTGTCCTGTCGTTATATGTTCAAGAGTTCCATGCGAATAAGCCATTCATCTGCAAAAATATCTGCCATTCCATCTTGACCATCCCTGAGTCAGTCCTTGCAACTAAATTTCTTCAAACTTGATCTATGATTTCGTGTCGTAGGCTTGCCTACGATGGATCGCTTTCTATCGACTTCAACTCTTTATCTAGAAAGATGATCTAGAAATCACCAGTACCTTGGGATCTGCATGCCTCAATGGCAGGTTTCTTGTCTTCAATGACAGGTTGCATCATTGACCTTCGATTGAAGGATTCCGTGACATGTTCGACATCGACATATCTAATCACATCTCGTGGATTGTACTGAGTACTTTGAGAGCCATTGTCATTATTGGTGATTTCTCTCACACTTGTTAACAGTTTACATCATCAACTGGTAATCAAGTGGTTTCTACCATGTTCGACTTTGACACATTTATTCACATGGATTGAATCGTACTATTTCAGGGAGTAGAAATGAAGACCCTGGATCTAGTTTCCACCATCTAGGCTGCGAGGAATTTTGTATTCATTATGTTGTAGACTATTCATAAACAGATGGTTGCGTTCATACTGTGTCTACATGTGTCTATACTTATGATGTGTTACGAGATCATTCCTATACCAGAGCAGTAGTTAGTCTTCTAGTCAGTTTTCAGTCTCTTAGTCAGTTTTTATCTGAGTATGGGAATGCCTACCTCAGCGATGATATGATCTCATATATATATTTTGCATTGAATGTTTTTACAAGTTCCAACCAAGCTCTCCGCAAGATGATCCTCGAAATGATAAAGCACTTCACTCTTCCTTTATGATAAATGAAAAAATCCTCAGATACTACAGACTTCGAACTTTAGGGGGAAATCTGTTAGACAAAAATGTTGTCACCTTGATTATTTGCAGTCGCTGTAGGCCTATCACAACCTATACCAGCTTCCTAAGCAAGTCTCAAACCTCAGCTCTTCAAAACAAGCTCTAGAAAGGAGAGAAAGACATCAAAAAGGAAATGTAACTCTAGTACCGCACTTTCTCTCTCTTTTGCCTATGGGCCCACACCTTCTGTTTAGAATATCTACATAATTATATGCTCTGTATGTAAAGGGGAGGGTGCGTACCCCTGTAAAAGTCAAAAGGCGCAATATTTATCTTCAAAAACTCATCTTGGGTTAATTCTAGAGTTTTCTAGAAGCATTTGTTACGTGGATTGTTCGCTCCATGTGTTTCATGTATCCCATGAGAGGAGGAACTAATCCCTTGTTGAGAGGAGCTATCCCTTTGAAGGAGGACTCTATCCCTTTGAAGGAGGAGCTGGTAACTGATCTCCATTGCACTATAAATTGAGGCATTGGGTCAGTGGTTAGGGAGGTTAGAAGCTGAACTTTTGAGGGTAAATGCTAGTGAAATCAAGACTTAATATTTGAGCTTAAGAGGAGAGATCACATACCTTTTTGGCTTCATCAGGGAGTGAGCGAATCTTGTCAAAGTAGAGGAGACTGCTTGTTGGACCCTCGGAGGAGCTTGTACATCGTCAAGGCAAAGGTTGTAAGGTTCTTCTCCTTTTGAATTAATACAATCAAGCTCATTTTTCTCAACAAGTATCTCATGTTATTTGTTTCATGGACTCCTTGACTTTCATGTCAAATATGTTTTATAATATTGGATATTGAGGTGTTATTTAATTGTTTGCCTTGTTTGTTCTTGCAGGTTTGCGACAAAGGAACTTACTTGGATCAAAGGAGCGAAGGCATCTCCAAAGTTGCATTGGACATGAGGTAGGCCTTAAACATATTTGTTTGCCATTATTTATAAAGTGCATTTGGAGAAAGATAGTGTCTGGTTGGTTTGTTTGTCATTAGGTTTTCATTAGATTCTAGGAAGGTCTATCTTGTCCGCAAGATCGACTCATTCTGCGTGACAAGCCACATTAAAGAATAGGTACCTGATAGCTCGAATAGATGACCTATTTGATAAAATGAAGGGAGAAATTATTTTCTCAAAGATCGATCTACGATCTGGATACTACCAATTGAGGATTAAGGATGAGGACACTTCGAAAACTACATTTCGAACTCAGTTTGGGCACTATGAGTTCATAGTTGTTCCATTTGGTTTAACCAATGCACCAGCAGTATTCATGAGCCTCATGAATGTTGTGTTTAGGAAGTATTTGGACCAATTTGTGCAAGACTTTCTTGATGACAGTCTTGTGTATTCCAAGAATGAAAAGGAGCATGGAAAGCACCTAAGGGTTGTCTTTACTTGCTTAAGGGAAAATCAATTGGATGTAAAATTTTCAAAATTTTACTTCTTTCAGAAGAGAGTTCATTACCCTGGGCACATCATTTCAAGAGAAGGGATTTTAGATGACCCAGAAAAGGTGAATTCCATAATGGATTGGCCAGTACCAAAAAAATTCCCATGAGGTACATAGTTTTATGGGGCTAGAAGGCTATTATCATAGGTTTATGGAAGGGTTTTCAAGGATTGCAAAACCCATCACCACATTATAATGAAAGGGGTCAAGAATGAATGGACATATGAATGTGATACTACATTCATAGAACTAAAGAGGTTGCTAACTAGTGCATCGATTATTCGAGTACTAGACATGGAAAAATAATTTATTGTATGCACCAATGCTTCAGCACAAGTATTAGGTGTAGTATTGATGCAAGAGGGCAGAGTAATAGCTTACGCATCTAGAAAATTGAAGAAACATGAAGAGTGGTTTGCTACCTATTAATTAGAATTAGTAGCAATGATGTTGGCCTTGAAAATATGGAGACACTGCCTCATTGGGAGAATATTTGAGTTAAGAACAGATCATCAAATCCTGAAGCATCTCTTCACTCAAAGGGATTTGAATGCCAGGCAAAGGCAGTGGAGCGAATTCATGAGTGATTATGATTTTGAGATCTCATACATCAAGGGAAAGGTGAATGTGGTTGTGGATGCACTAAGCAAGAGAGCACAAACCTTCTCCCTAGTAGCCTTAAAGGTAAATTTAAGGGAACATCTGTTGGAGAAACTCTTTGAAGATAGTTCGTATCTAATGGTCATCTAAACACTCCAAAGTGGGAAGCATATAGGACTAAAGTCTAAGGAATATGTCCTTGAACCAGATGGGCTATTGACATTTGGATGGAGAATGTACGTACCTATGGAACGGGGTATAAGAAGAACCATCCTCGAAGAGTCACATAGAGCACTCTACTGTGCACATCCTGGAGTAAATAAGATGTACGCGGACACAAAGAAACACTTCTTTTGGGTAGGCATGAAGCACGACATTGTCAAATTTGTTGTCAAATGTATTGAATGTTAATGAGTGAACGCTGATCATCACCATCTAGTAGGAATCCTACAACCACATGACATCCCTATATCTAAATGGGAGGTAATTTCTATGGATTTTGTTGTGGATTTGTCACTTACTTCACAAAGGCACAATGCTATGTTGGTTATAGTTGATAAGTTCACCAAAACTGCCCATTCCATTCCAGTAAGAGACACTTACGATGTTACTGATGTGGCACAAGTGTTTATAAGTGAAGTTACATGGGTTACCCATAAACATCATTTATGATAGAGAATCTTGATTTACATCGAGGTTTTGGAAAATTTCGTAATCAATAATAGGGACCCAGTTGAACTTGAGCACTGCATATGATCCATAAATAGATAGGTAGATTGAAAGAGTAAATTAGGTTCTAGAAGACATGCTTAGGATGTATGTCATGGATAATCGACTCAGTGGGAAAGGTACTTACCATTGGTAGAGTTTTCGTATAATAACAGTTATCGCAGTTCTATCGAGATGCCTCCTTATCAAGCTCTATATGGAAGGCCATGAACAATGTCATTGAGTTCGGAAAAGTTGGAGGACCAAGTAATAGTTGGCATAGAATTAGTTCAAGAAATGGAGGAACAGGTAAAGCAGTTTCGACAAAGGTTAAAGGAAGCACAAGATAGACAAAAGAGTTATGCTGATTCACATAGGATTGATCATAGTTATGAAGTAGGGGACCAAGTTTTTATTCGTATCTGACCTAACAAAAGCATAATTCGGTTTGGGAAGGGGACACAATTATTATCTTCTTTCGTAGGACCTTTTAGGATTAAGGAGAAGATTGGACGAGTTTACTATCATCTTGTACTGCCACCTCATTTACATAAAACTCATGATGTTTTTCATGTATATATTTTACGACGCTATGTTTGTGATGAATCTCACAAACTAGATTGGAGGGAATTGCAGGTCTTTTACATGGGAACCATAGTGGTCAAATCATTACGCATATTGGACCGTAGGGTTCGACATTTCAGACGTCACACGGTGGACCACGTTAAGGTCCATAGGAAAAGTATAGCCTCATATCTGCAACCTAGGAGGATAGATAGATTATACATCAGAACTACCAATCACTTTTTGAGCATCTGTGATGCCCATTTTTTTTTTACTTAGACAGCTACCCGTGTCAAGGTTCTCTTTTGCAGTTCCATGTTATTTATTTATGAACATTATGTAATATTGATGCATTTGGTTGGACACATGAAACTACTTATGTAAATAATTGATGGAGTTGGTATTGATGATGGAAATGGTTGATGTATCACCTAAATGTATGACTCACTTAGTGATGAATTGTCTAATGCATGACTTATCAGAATTATTTTGTTTCATATATGGATTAAGTGGATATGACTTGTTTAAATGAATGAATTACTGAATTTATGATTTATTTCCAGTATGAGCTTCAATATTGACACATGGATTCTAGACTTAATAACATGATGATTAAAGATCACTTATATATCTTGTTGTTATATAAATTCATGAATGAGAGCCAACCCATACGTTGGAAAGAACTATATGATAGTCCATCTCTACTCTTCCATTGAAGGAAGGTCGATACATCTCATGTGGAAAGGTATAATGTATATTGTTCTATTACATTTGGTATCTACTTGATATGAAATCTTATGACATGAGTAAAATGTAAATGACAGGTGACAAGATTATCTGACTAGATTATTGGATGGCAAGTCCAACCAGCACTGTAGTGTGATCCATATTGGGGCATTGACCCTAGTTGTGAGGAGGGGTGGAGGTATTTCACACCATGTAACATCCAAACCTAGAATCTTGGGAGGGAAGTGGTGGAAATACTCCCATCAATGTGTGATGATGACTACCATTTGCTTGCTGGGGAAGTTAGGTCGATATAGTCGATGCTTCTACAATGTTGGTTTTATCAATGGTTAGATCGGTATAACCAATGCCACCGTATATAGCAGCAGAGGTTGGATAGGGTGGAAACAGAAGTAATTCGGGAGGGATAGGAGGATATAGATCAATTAGAGACCCTTGATGGGGAGGAATTTCATTTTCTGACTTACCAAATTTTGCTACGATAATTATCTCTCCATTTGTTATGCCTTATTGCCAAACTGCTTCGAACTCTTGTATCTTTTACACTCTAACTTCGGGATAAAGTTTTCTGAGGGAGGAGTGTATGTAATGCCCTATTTAATCTTATCCTACAAATTTTATTTAGTGTTTAAATTTCCTTAAAATATGGACTTGTAATTATCAAGAAATATTGGTACATACCTACATTGGTGAAACTGTAAATTTGGTATTGATATAAAAAAATTTATTTACCTCACAAAATTTTTAAATTTGAGAAGATATAGTCCACTCCAATTCATTACCAAATTATATATATATATTCATACCTCATTCCAGAAATTTCCTCTCAGATTTACTTGGGAGAAGACATGGTCCTCTCCAATTAATTACCAATTTATATATCCATCTCTCATCCCCAAAATGTTCTCTCACATTTACTTGGGAGAGGACATGGTCCTCTCCAATTAATTACCAATTTATATAATCATCTCTCATCCACAAAATATTTACATTGGAGAAGACATGGTCCACTCCAATTAATTAGCCAATTTTATATTCATATCAAATTCCCAAAAGTACTCTCATCTTTACTTGGGAGAAGATATGTCAAAGATAAGGATGAGAGAGAAGTTATCACATTAATGAGAGGTAGTTGAGGTGGAGAAGACAAGGGGGCATAAAAGGGGAAGGATAAGTGGAGGAAGAGGATGCTTGATCTTGCATTTTGGTTTTCGTTTGGTAGTGGATTTGGAGGAATTATTTGAGAGAGAGGAGGGGAGTATTATTAATCTTGGACACACTACATCTGGTTGGAATTAGGCTCGGAGGGCTAAGAAACCTGTGGAGGTTTCCTAGGCTAGGGAATATTTCCTAGTTGGCTAGGAAGCAAATCTAGTCAGTAGTCAAGAGGAGCGTTGTAGCAGGAGCAACGACTCAATGGAAACTCCACCAGGCTATTGGTACAAGTATTCCTCTATGTGTAGATTATTCATGTAAGTGATTAAAATGAAATGTTCATTATTTCGGTTGTAGGAATTATATTTTAAATGGTAAATTATCATCATTTAAATGTATTGTCAAAAAATAGATTATTGCCTTTTTAATGCATTTTAAATTACAAGATATATATCTAGTAAAGGACCCTATGAGGGGACCTTACATGTCATCAAACATACACATTAGGTCAGTAGATTCCTCTTGCACATACTGATCTGGAAACCCATTTTCTGATCTATGGTAGTTGGAATTAGTAGGAATTTGTTCATGGCTATCAACCTCTTATTTTTGTGAAATGAATGTGTCACGATGATTTTGAACAAAAAAATTATATTTCATGGTGATATTTTGTATCCTTTCCTCTATTTTTCTTACCAAAATGTTGAGTTTTACCTCTGCAATGTTGTTCTTATCTGCTTCTTCTTTCAGCTTTTGCATTTTAATTACCAAATAAACTTCTACATCTAATGCAATGTTACGCATCTTTTTAAGAGTTGTTGGGTTTCTTTCTTTTAGCTCAAATTCTATTTCTGGATCAAATGCTTTTGGATAATGCAAGAGAGATGAATCAGGAGGACGTATTATATTTGATGGCATTGAATAATAGATTTGATTAAATCTGTTCGAAAATTTTTGTATTGTTTCATTTGGTTGTCTTTTTGACTAATTATATTCTTCTATGATCACAAAAAAAATGACTTTGATTATCCATCTATCAAGGAAAATTTTGACAAACTGTTGGAAGTTTGAGATGCTTCCAATAGGTAGTTTCTTGAACCAACTCTCTACTTTACTTTGCAAAGAAAGAGAAAAATGCCAGATAATAACATCATCTTCGTCAATTTCAAATATGTCCAGATAAATCTGAAAGCCTTGAATATGTTTTTGGGAAGTGATACCATTCTCTCCATCAAAATTGGGGAGATATTTGTCATAGTTGTCAGGGGAATCATGGAGTATAGGAGGTAACGTGAAGGGCTTATATCTATTAGGAACATTAAAAGGTAGAAGAATATGTATTGAAATTAGAAGATTAGTTTTGATTGTTTGAGGCTTCTCGATGGGAAAATGATCATGATAATATTTGGAAGAAATCTACTTAAATGGATAAGGGGAATTTATATTTACAATCTCCCAAGGAAAATAATAAAAAATTAATCTAAGATGTTCACTAAAATACAATATACATTGAAAATCCTTCTTGATGAGAAACAACATAATGTCTTGGATTGTAATCCGAGTTGGAAGCCTGATCTTTCCATATTATTCTTTCAGGTTCATTCCTCTAGTGGAGTCTTGATTTTGAAATTGATTTCGAGCTCGAGTCACCAGGTGGATGATCTTAACCTCTGCCTCTGATCATTGTCCACCATCATAGCTCAGATTTGGTGTTTGTATATTCTTTCTGAAGAAAATGTTATCTTCCCCAATATGGTCGCCATTATGTTATCACTCTGTAATTTCTGAAGGTTAAAGAAGGAAATCACAGAGGTAACCACAAACCAACTTTGGAGATTAGGATCTAGCCTTACTAATCTTAGAGAGGGCTCTCTCTTTTTTATTTAACTTTGTTTTAGTTAATTGATTTTAGGCTAGTTATGGTTGTGTTGGTTTTCTTTAATTTGAATTTGGGTGGTGGGATCACTTACTTCGATGAAAAAGGGTTGTCTTTTACCATTGGTATATGGGTTAAAATGGTCAAACAAATAGGATTGGATTAAGTTCTAAAACGGGTGTCTACAGGGCAAGATAGAGGAGTTACTACAGATCCCAAAGGCTTTATGGTGAAATGGTTTCCAATTAGATCCAATGAGCAATTAAGGATTACCTATGTCAAATTATGAAGAGAAATGCAAGAGGTCAAATGGGATGGTAGAGAAATCAAGGGTTCTCAAATCCGGATATTAGAGGAAAACAAATAAATGATTGATTGTGCAAAACAAAGAGTACTTGAACAAAATCTGAGTTAAATTTCTAGTTAACTGATTCAAATTTTAGATAACATTTAAGTTTATGAAACACATAAGAAAGTAACAAAATCAAAAAAAGAAGATACTTAACTGCAATAGCTCATCTCATGATTCTTGTAGTGCAATATTTATATTACTTGCTCTAGTCTGTTGACTTGAAAATTGGTACAATAATGCTTAGATTTAAGATCAAAATAAATATACAAATGTATAGAAATACACACCTTAATACTTTGAACTATGAAGTATTTATACAAAAAGAATTTACAAAACATCCCAAACTGTCTTGGGAATTAATTGAGGAGAAGGAAATATCTTGATGCAAGAACATAGAGACAGATGTTCAACTGATGTATGTTGTCCCTGTTTATTAGGTTGTCTCGTCTTTATGCTCTGATATTTTGTTGTTTATTCTCTTCCTTTCTGTTCCTCTTCACGTTGGCTATTATTTGTACTTTGACTTCTCTACTGATACACTTTCAACTGTATATGTTTATTTGCCTCCTCTGTTTAGTCTTTTATCATGAATGCTTTGTCACTTGCTTTTAGTTTTACCTATCATAGTAAATCACATCGTCTAGTATCTTTTATTCTTATCCTACTTCTATTTTCTTTAGTAAAAGTGAATTTTACTAAAGACTTGTTTGACTTCATGTAAAAATGTGAATTTGTTGTTGTTGATTTATCTCTATTTTAACACTCAATGTGAATTCTTCCACCTTATTGCTTTGTTATCCTTTCACTTTTACCTTTTACAATAAGACATAGATAACAAGGAGTAAAAGGTGTCGTTGAGAGTTGCTAGTATGAGTCTTTCACTATTTGTTACTAAAAATGATTTCATCTCTATTTTAACTTTTAACAGTGAAAATTCGTGTCTCTCTCCGTAAATGACTTGTTTCTACTCTGCTGCCTGGAAACCTTTGTTTAAGGAAAATCACTCGAATTCATTTCTTTGTGATTTCTTGGAGAAAACAGGTTTAACTTAGTATTAAGTTGTTTATCCAAATTATCCTTCTGCTAATAACCTACAAAACTAAACTTTTTTCTAATAAATTCCAGGTCTGCGAGAAGGTCGTCGAAGGTTGTACCAAATTGGGAAGAGTTGTGGGACGAGTTTCGATAGCTGAGATTAAATTATGTTGGCAATGGCTCTTTGGTTTCATTTCACAGTTTTGTAGAAATGACTTATTTACACAATTTTGAAATAATGTTGACTTTTCGCATAGTGCCAGATTTTAACACAATATCTCGAGGTTTTGGCATTGTTTTACCACATAGTGCAGTGTGGGAATGTGGCATGATGGTTTAACAACACGTGGATTTGACGGGTAAGTGGTTTATCACATGGGCCATCAATGGTTTGGTGTTTTAATAGGGCGCATAATTGAATTCAAATAGAGGAGAGTTTTATATGATGCGGGAGTGGTAAGCGGTTTTTATCATGCCACTTTTAGCTGTTTGGTAGTATTTCTCAAATGGATGTGATCTACCTAAGGGACAGATGTGTGGCACGATAAAACCACCCATCTCACGTGATTTTGAGGTGTCAAGGGTCAGAAAAAAGGGATGCAAAAGGCGTCGGATCTGGGCAGGGGAAGATATAACAGTTATCACGTGCTGAATATAGTGAGGTGTTAACCCTGATGTGGGGTTAAGTACGAAAGAGTAGTTTGATATAATTTAGGAGGAGTCAGGATATATATTAATATAGTTTAATATATGTGGGTTTGTATTATATGGGTTTGGGATTAATATATATACAGTAGGTGGTTTTATGCAATATCACACCGCTTTTGGATGGTGGGAAGCATTTCTCACAAGCACACGATATAACCTGGTGCCATCATGTAGCTAAATAGTGCTTGGCCAAAACCATGAATCTCGCATGCTCTTGGGTCGTTAACTATCAGACGATGAATCTGCATGATATAGTTATGCACCGTTGGATCTGGAGCTAGAATATCAAACAGTTGTTGCGCAGTCGAGTTGCATAGAGTGAACAGTGGTGAATATTTGTGG
The DNA here is from genome assembly GCA_000404065.3 of Pinus taeda. Taxonomy (NCBI): domain Eukaryota; kingdom Viridiplantae; phylum Streptophyta; class Pinopsida; order Pinales; family Pinaceae; genus Pinus; species Pinus taeda. The sequence goes on from APFE031321879.1 coordinate 137,672, forward strand.
GGATCAGGGTATTAATTACAACTAATTAATTAATGAATAAGGTGGGGATTAAATATAATGAGCTGGTTTATGGAGTGGAAGTAGGGTTTATTGTGGTGTTGTTTTCTTAACCGCACTTGTGTTAGTTGGTTAAAAAGTTTATGTCGGGGAAACATAAATTGAGAAGTTAATTAAATAATGCAGGGGTGATAAAAACTTAGGATAAGAGGTTTTCATGGGTGTTTTAGGTAAAATAGGGAAGTTAATAAGAGGGAAGGTGATTTTTTCAATGGGAAATGGGTTTCACACTAGGGGAAATGGGTTTTGGGTAGTGGGATGATCTTTGGAGGGTAATTTACAAGGGAAATGTGCGAAACCAAGTGTTAAGGGTCAAAATGAAGGGAAAAGGGTACTTTTATAAGCGATGAGGGTATAATGGGGAAATTAGAAAATAATTATAAAGTGTTAATGAAATGAGGGGAAGTTAATCAAGTAAACTATTGAATATCCTTTCACTCTCATAAAAATTCTTGCACACTGAAACATAAGATTAAGCATGATGAAGTGCTTATGATTTAACAACCTTGTAAATGTGCAACCTTTCTTCTACCTACCACTTGCTTATCTTAATATATTTTTTCTTCATTTTATTAGGTGCATTTAGGCTAGCAGAGCATTTCTTTCCTTTTCTTTCGACAGGTAAACTATCTAATTCTCACCTTATAACTTCCAATTACTCAAATTAAGCTTATGAGCACATTTTTATTTCTCTACCTAACTGTTGATTTACCTAGATTAAACAGTTTGGCCAGATCTTTATTCTCTATCTCTAAACATGAAACTTAAAGAATCCTTTAGTCAATATTAAGATATTTGACTATCATGGGTTGTGGCATTTATGATAAGCTGCACACAACCATTATTTGGGGTTCATATTTTCACACTTTCATGATATTTTTTTGTTTCAGGTTCATATTTTTTCACCTTTTTGATCTTTTATTATTCTTTTTATCCTTTGATTACTCTTTTATGACATACCCTCTTTATGTTTCTTAATTTTTTAATATGGAAAAGAATTTGTAGAAAGAAAAAGTATGTACAGTATTACCAGACTAAGCATAGTCAATTCAAAATTATGAATCCTATTATTATAGGACCCTAATGTTGGGTTGTTTTATATTATTTCCACAAATAGCCCATGTAGTCAACCAAGGGGTTAGAGGGGGGGCAAAGCCCCCCCTTTTTCATGCCAATAGTGTCGCAGGGGGTCACAAGGGGTTTGAAGGGTGCAGGTAAACCCCTACTATCGATTCTAGGGCAGCACCTCGGAAAATTTTGTTTTTTAGACTCTATATTAGGTTGGGCAGACCTACCTATGGTTTGTTCATGATTTTCACACATGTTTTTTCGACACGATGGTCTACGTTCCATGGAACATAATCAAAAATCAAGTTGGTAGTCCGAGTTTTCGGCTCTAGGGAAATTCTTTGTGTATATGTGTTTTATGTGTTATGCTCTTGTATTTTTTATTTTCTCTATTTTAGAATTCATATGAAAGTAATTATTGTATAGGGTTAAAACCTACATTTGGTATCAAAGTTCTTTTGGCTTGAAGGGGACGTCATTGTTGCTAAGGGGTTTCGCTAGACCTTGTTCAGTGGGAGATCTGCGAGATCGATTCTAGTGGTGAAAGAAGATGGTGAGCAGTGGAAATATAGAAATCGATAAATTTAATGGTCGGAGTTATGAGTTGTGGAAACTCAAGATGGAGGATTTGTTGGTGAATAAAGATTAGTTGATTGTGGTATGTCTGGGTAGTAAACCAATGGGGGTATCCAACGAAGAAGGGAAGAAGTTGGATTGGAAGGACAAGAGTGAAATATGATTGTGCGTCTTAGGTTCAGTATTTTTGAATGTATCATGGGAAGCTGCAACGAAGGATTTGTGGGACAAGTTAGGGACTTTGTACCAATCTAAGTCTCTAGTGAATAGACTATTCCTGTGGAAAAAGATGGATAACTTGAGGACAAAATATGGAGACATGGTGACAAAGCATCTGAACACATTTAATATTGTGGTAAGTTAGTTGTTGTCAATTGATATTAAAATTTCAAATGAAGATAAGAGCATCAGTTTGTTGTGTTCTATACCATATTCCTGGGATAGTCTAGTTATTGCAATAGGTATCAATACAACTGCCTTGCAGTTTGATGAAATAGTCTCATCTTTGCTAATGGAGGAGATGAGATGGAAAAATATGGAGTGCTAGAGTGGTGATGCCTTGTCTGTACGAGGATGGCCCCAGCACATCAACACAAATAATTCATCAAGTGGGAGATCTAGATCTCCAGGAAAACCTATAAAGGTGGTGTGCTAGAAATGCAGAAACGAAGGGCACTACAAAATCGACTGTAAATCTAAATCTCTTGATAAAGGAAAGGGATCGGATGATGCTCATTCTACAGAGGCAAATAACACCTCAGATGAAGGTGGGGATTTGAACTTGGCTTCTTCAAGTACATATGTAGATAATCAGGCATGGTTGATTGACTCATGTGCATCGTTTCACTTCACTCGCCATAGAGAGTGGTTCTATTAGTATGAGAAATACGATTGTGGTGATGCATTATTATGGGATGATAGAAAGGATAGAACCTTTTTTTGCGGAAAAGTAATGTTGAAGTTGCAAGGTTGAAGGGTTAGAACACTTTCGGGTGTTTTTCATATTCATGCATTGGCAAAAAATCTAATTTTTGTAAGAAAGTTGGATGATGCAGGTGTAAAAACAATGTTTGAGAAGGATACGTACAAGATTGTTTGAGGGGCATTGGCTTTGATGCAGGGAGTTTGAATTGGAACTATGTAGAAGATGTAAGATAACATTGTTTTTGATGGCTGCCACAGTTTATTGGTTCCTGAAACTGGAGCAAAAAATCTAGTGGTCTCTGGAGAGAAGACCATGTTGTGGCATCAAAGGCTTGGACATATTGGAGAGAAGGGCATTCAAATACTTCATGGTAAATGTATGGTAGAAGATATGAGTAATAGCTCTATGGATTTTGATTTTTGTGAAAATTGTGTATATGGGAAGCAGAATTGGGTTAGTTTTCCCTGTGGTGGTAATAGGGAAAAACATATATTAGAACTTGTGCACAGTAATGTGTTTGGACCTATAGAGGTTCCATCACTGGGTATGTCTATGTAATATGTATCATTTATAGATGACTTCTCAACGAATACATGGATATATTTCCTTAAGAAGAAATCTGAAGTCTTTGAAAGCTTTGAAGAATTTAAGGCTCTGGTGGAAAACCAGATAGAGAAGAAGATAAAGGTGTTGAGGAAAAATAACGGTGGAGAGTTTTGCACTAAGGAACTTGAAGAATTCTGTAAGAAATGTTGTATAGCATGTCAAAAGACTACTCCATACACACCTGAGCAAAATGGAGTTGTAGAAAGAATGAACAAGACATTAATGGAAAGGGCAGAAGCATGCTTAGTGGTGTTGGGTTAGGACAGGAATTCTAGGCAAGGGTGGTTGAGACATCATGTAACCTGCCTGACAGATCATCTTCATCATCATTGGAGGATTAAACTCCATAAGTGGTATGGACTAGTAAGAAACCCTCTCTTCCACATATGGGGGTACTTCATATGTACATGTTCCAAAGGAGAAATGAATCAAGTTGGATAGTAAATCAGAAAAGTGCATCTTTGTTTGGTATAAGGATTGTTTAAAGGGTTATAAGCTTTGGAACCTAGTAACAAGGAAGTTTGTGTACAACTGAGATGTGGTGTTTAGAGAAGTAAAAGATGTTATTAAACATGAAGTCCAACCAAAGGAACCTGAGAGGAGAAATCAGAAGATGAAGAGCCACAAAATCTGGGTGTGAGAAGTTCAGTTTGAGAAAGAAGGTAGCCAGAAAGGTATAGTCCATCTACTTTCTATTCAAATTTTGCTTTATATATTATTGATGATGATCCAAAAACTGTGAAGGAAGAAGTAGATTGAGAGGATGGAAAACTTTGGAAACATGCCATGGTTGATTAAATGGCATCTTTGCACAAAAATGAAGCTTGGGATCTCGTGGATTTGTTGGCTAGAAGGAAGCCCATTGGTAGCAAATGGTTGTTCAAGAAGAAGACAAATGTAAAAGGAAAGGTGGATAAATACTAATCTCGGTTCGTAGCAAAATTTTATTCCCATGTGCCAAGAATTCATTTTGATGATATTTTTTCTCTGTTGCCAAGGTAGCTTGTATTAGATTACATTTATCTGTTGTTGCTTCTTTTAACTTTGAGGTTGAATAGATGGATGTGAAGACAAAATTTCTTCACGGGGATCTGGAAGAGGAGATCTACATGAAAAAACCTGAATTTTTTGAAGTGAAGGTTAAGAAATAAATGGTATGCAAGTTAAAGAAGTCTTTGTATGCATTAAAAGAGTCACCAAGGATGTGGTATCAGAAATGTGATACATTTATACAGGGACTTCCCTTCACCAGAAGCAAAGCAGATCACTATGCGTATCTTAAATTAATTAGTGACCGTGTTATTTATCTACTCTTGGATGATATGTTGCTGGTTGGAAATGGTAAAGAAATTATCCATGATTTGAAGAGCCAATTGTCCTCCAAATTCGACATGAAATATCTTGGTGTTGCAAACTATATTTTGGGCATGGAAATTAAAAGAGACTCGCAAAATAGGAAGCTCTTCTTAAACAAGTGGAAGTATGTTGAGACAATACTGTATAGGTTTAATATTCAGGGTAGTAAACCCGTGAAGGTTCCTATTCCTGTAGGTGTGACGTTATCTACTGAACAGTGTCCCAAGACATAAGAGGAGGAAGAGGAGATGTCCCGTGTTCCATATGTAAGCATAGTCGGTAGCCCGATGTATGCATTGGTCTATACTAGACCAGACATTGCACATGCAGTGGGAGTATTGAGCATGTTTATGTCAAAACCAGAGAAGGAGCACTAGATAATAGTGAAGTAGGTTTTCATTTATTTGCATGGCACTAGTGATTATGGTTTGTGCTACCAAGGAAGATTGGGATTGGATAGAGTGTTGGATATTCATGGCTTTGTTGATGCAGACTAGGTTGGAGATTTGGATAAGAGAAGATCTACAAGTGGGTATGCGCTTAACCTACTTGGAGGTTCAGTCATTTGGATGAGCAAGAAACAATCTGTAGTGGAACTATCAACTACAGAGGTAGAATACATGGTAGCCACTCATGCAATCAAGGAAGTAGTTTGGTTATAGAGATTGTTTTCAAGTATGGGGTTAGTACAGGGAGCTATAAGGATTGATTGTCACAACCAAAGTGCAATTTTCTTGGCAAAGAACCCTGCATATCATTCAAATACAGAGCACATTGATGTTTAATATCACTTTGTGAGGGATATTATAGAAGGAAAAAAGGTGCTGCTAGTAAAGGTGGACACTTTGAAGAATACTGCAGTTGTATTGACAACATATGCGAGCTCTGAGAAGTTCTCTTTGTGTAGAGAACCAATGGGCATTGCAGGTTTGGATAAATGACTAAGCTCTCTTGTGGCCCCCTCTCGAAAGAAAATAACAACTGGGAGAATGTTGGGTTGTGTTATATTCTTTCCACGACTACTCCACATAGTTAACCAAGGGGTTAGAGAGGCAACAGAGCCCCACCTTCGTTGCGTCAATTGCGTAGCAAGGGGGGGTTGGGTTTGAGGGGTGCAGGTAACCCCCCTCTATGTGGTCTAGGGTATCACCCTGGAAAATTTTGTTTTTTGGACCCTATATTAGGCTAGGCAAACTTACCTATGGTTTTGTGCATGATTTTCATGCATGTTTTTTGGACAGGATGGTTTTCGGTCCATTGTATTGGGTGCTTCAGCATGTATAATATGTATTGTAACATTAAAAGGAACATAATTAAAAATCAAGCTAGTAGTCCTAGTTTTGGGATCTAGGGGAAAATCTTTCTGCATATGTGTTTTATGTGTTATGCTCTCGCATTGTTTATTTTTTGTGTTTTAGAATTCATATATAGGTAATTTCTGTATTGTTTTAAAAACTACACCTAATAGAGTAGAGTTTTATAATCTGGAATTTGAAAGCTACTAAGGTCATAGGCCTCTCTCCTTATACATCTGAAGTCTCCATTGACATCCTTAAAATTAGGGAGGCTCAGCTCCCAAACTCAAGAAAAAATGGTACTTTGTCTTTCACTTGCTTGGTTGCCTTCGAGTCCTCATGATTTGTCTATTTGCACTCCGATCTGATGGAGGAATATTCGAATGGACGGGTAGTAAATGAGGAGGACTTTCTTCCTATAATTCCTCTCCCTTGTCCCACTTGAGTTTTTACCAATGTCTTTGCCAAAATTACTTTTTTTAACCTTTAATCTTGCATTAAATGCACATTAGACCAGAAATCAAAGTGTCCAACTCTAACTCATCTCATAAACAAAATATAACCAAAAGTACGCAATAAGTTATGAGAATAGTTGTTTTGACTAAGATAGGAGTTGAATTAAGACCCATATAATTACCTAGTAACGAGGCTCATCAGTGACAACAATGACGATCATGTTTCCCATCAAAACCAGAACTAGAATAATGCATGTGTCCATCACCTCTCCTATCCGGAGCATCCAATAACCTACCATCTCTCACTATGTCATATCTATTATCCCTCTGAACACTATCCGAAGTGGCCCTTATCACTGCTATTCTCACAAACTCTCAAGGATCATTTCATTAGCCTCTACTTGTTTCTCTTGTGCCTGCATGATTTTTTCATTTTATTCATTAAAACTCCTTATTTATTCCTTCAAGCTTATCAATGTGTATTCTAAGTCAGAAGAGTGTCAAACACCACATTTCTCATCTAATTCATAGGGATAACCTCTGTAGTCTACCATCGTTCTATTCATTTTGATATATTTCCTGTACGATATACCTTAGCAAATTTCGGGGAGGATATCTCATCTACAAGATCAACTAATCAATGTAGTACATTTATAACATAATGATGAAAAAATATATACATATAACAAATAGGTGTATCAACAAATAACATCATTCTAGCTAGAGTCCAGTCATTAGTGCACGACCATATCAACTACACATACCAATGTATACTGAAAATACAATAGCATAAATAACATGTAACCAATCATATAGTCATGGTGACATACTTCACAACAACAACATCATGTTTCACATGGCAAAATTTCTACAACTATGACTGACACCATGGATATGAAACAAGAATATAGACCATACGACGATTAACACATGTGCGACTAACATGAATGCATGACCAACACAAAACACCCATCGATTCCATGTGGTGAACCATGCTTTGATACCACTTTGTAACAGCCTCCTCCCACATATACCTAAGTAACTAGCCAACTATAGTAAATATTCTATGAGAGGCTACTCAAACTGGGTTCAACCTTCGACGTGACCTTAACAAAGTGTAATATATGGAAACATATCACACAAAACTTCCACATAAACAAACAATTTCTAAGAGCCAACCCAAAGAACTCAAGTAACTAGCCCCTGAGACCAACTAAAATTTTAGACCATTAAACCACCGAAAATTATCTTGACATAGACAAGCATGTGTCTAACAGCCTCCATATACTCCCACAAAATGTGTATGTGCACATCCAGGGACTTTTCTTCCTAGTGTTGTGCCTACGTCTTCGGGATTTGAGCCACCTTTTGAGGCCCAAAGCCCATATCACTGCCCCGAACTCAATGACAATTTTAGAACTTAAAAATAACAATAGAATAAGGATGAAAATCAATTTACATGAAAAAGAACTTGAATAGACCCCTACTAGCCATGAGAGGCATTTCATCAAACATGTCATGAATATGTAATCTATAGGTTTAAACAACATATCTTAGAATAGGGGTCTCATAATTATCTAAGAATCACTAAGAATCATTGCTACCTTATGTCATTAGCTACATTATCATCTATTAGGTCATAGATACATTTTTCATTCATTTACAAATGTAAACATGAGTATATCCATACATCATTACTCTCATAATAAATTCTGATAACCAACATAATAAACATAGAAATACCAAGGATACATCAATCATAGAATACACATAATAATGAGTACATTTACATATAAGATATAATGAAAAGTACCTCTTATTAATAAATTCAAAATCCAACCCGGGATGGGACTATCGTGCTCCACCTCACCATGCATTAGATGAGCCAAATATCTTTTAAGAAAATCACCCTTGTGCCATATTCGAAGCATGAATGTGGGTCTCAAACGAAAGTAACCAAAGAGGACATCTTCAGGCTAAACTACCTCACCCTCATCAATAGAAGTTATGCTTTACCACAATTCACACTAAATCACTAGGCCAAAATAATAAACATGTAATAATAGTCTTCGTTGTGGTCTCCACCAAATAACTAGGCCAAAACAAGAATTGATGGCACTAGATTTCTCCACCTACACAATAATGAATTTTCCCATGTCTTAGTCTCTCAAGTGTTACCGCAATCCACAATTTGATCGAGGGATCACTAGGACCTAAACTAAAACTCCTCCCTCTAGGATTTAATGTATATCCTATCATTCACCAACAATTATGCCTATGCCTAATCAAGGGAAACCACCTCTAGGATTTAATATATATCCAACGATTAACTACTCGTGGATTTCTAGTCCGACAGAGGTACATAATTCATGGCTTTATATAATGCACAGGCTAGTTCAGGGGTCACTAGACGAATGGCTTTACTCCAATCCATTGTGTCATTCAGGGATGACAAGGCCGTGCGTTATTTGATTCAGAGATCCACCTCAGTCTAATTCAAATCCATCCAGAAATCCAACTCAACCAAAACATGAGAAACCCATCACACCACGACTATTGAAAAATGGAAAGGCTAGGCAAAAAACATTTTCACACCTAGAAAAAAAGATTCCATAATAGCGAAGAACCACATGAAGCACAATGCATGCCAATTCTAGCAACGAAAATACACATTCAAATCGTTACGTGTAAATAATTCTATTTTAGCTTCTTGATCCTCCTCTTCCTTGCTTGTTCCTTCCTTCATGTTGCCTCTTTCGCCTTTCTTGATCCCATGATAAAGTGCCCCAAGAAAAATCTAAGTGTCGAAGAATGTCAGAGAGATAGAGAGAGAATAATGAGAGAGCTCCAAAACTGAACTCGCAAAAGTTTACAAAGTAATCCTTATAAGCATTTTTATTAATCATGCCTCTATTTTATTCATTTTGAATTGTCTTCCTTGTTTTTCCTCCTCACATGGAACGTGTGACCTTTCACCTTCCTTTTCTCCTAATTTCCCTTCCTTTCATAAATAAAATGCCAATAATGTCATTTTTCCTTTCCAAGTCCTTTTCCATTTCCTTTGCCAATTTCCATAGCCATAATAAGTCAAATGATCACCCAGACCAACATGTCTTGCCCAACACTCCTCTAGGAATACGTTTCCCATCCACTGTGGTTATTATTTTTCCTTTATTAACTTTAATTACATGGAATTTTAACCAGGGTTGTACAGAGGCTTAGGTGATAATTTTGTGGATCTGAATTGCATTAGTTCAAAATCCCTTTTATTTAATAATGTAAATAAGAATTAGTGGGATAGGCATATAAGAGAGAATTTGAGAGGATTTGGAGGCCAATTAAGGCCTGAAGGCTGAGAGGGGATATTCATTGCAAATTAGGCTGAGAGTGTTTCTATACTTATTTTATGTGTATATGGAAATAGACGAAGCATTCTATTCATGCGTTTTGAGATGTGAATGTTTGTTTTTGTATATTTTCACAAACTTCATTGTAATGTATGTTATTAATATAAGTCTTTATAGACACGATCAAAGCTCACAAGAGACCAACACACACACACACAAAATCATATTGCATGGAAGTAAAATCAAAAGGAACGGAGAGTCTTTAGGGCACATTCAAGAATGTAGAGGAATTGAGAAAGAAGAAGGATCAAAATTTTGATGAATGCATGATGGAAGAATAAGCGCAAGAAAGATAGGCATTAGTCGTCAAGAAAAAAAAAGTCAATAATCCATTAACCAAAGGAACCGAAATCCAAAGAGAAAATTCAAAGGAGAATTTGAGCACAAAGGAGAGGCACAAGACATAGTTTTTATTGAAGTTCTAATGCAAGTTCATCATTTGACAACATCAGAAGACGTGAGTTAATAGAGATAGGATACAAAATAACAACATCGAGCTAAAGGGTTTCAATGCATAACATATATTTATTTTGGTGAAATATGTTATCTTACAAAGCTTGGAAGCCTAAAATCCCATATTATTTATGAATCTCCATTTTAGATTTTGTAGGGAAACAAAATCCATCTATTAATGGGAGCCACAAGAAACACACATTTTTCCATTTCCATGGACTGTCAAGCTCGGAAGAAATTTTAATTGTGATCCAAGCATAAGTGGAGCCAACAAGTGGAGTATATGTGGCATAGTAAAAGAAATGAATAGGGGTAATACCCATAAGGTTGAATCTTGAGTGGAATTTGAATACTCGAGTAAAAATGCAAGAGTCGGGCATCCAACCATGAACTATCCCATAATAGGAAAATGTTGCAGTAATAAAATGGGACATTTACGTCTCTTAGGTATGTTAAGCCCAGGTTTTAGTTAAATTTTCAAGTGGGAATTGAAAAAGCCACGATTCGGGTTTATGTGTTATGTTGTCGAACCTAGAGGTTAAAGAGTTGGGCGTTGTTATTTTTATGATCAGTTATAAACAAAGATGAGATTAATAAAGGTTGTGTGCAAAAGTAAAAGGTCGATGTTAAAATTGTTTGAATGTAACACCCTCCCCCCACATCTAACGAGGTAACTTCCCTACCTGGGTAACCATGTGACAATAAGTTACTATGATATGATTCTACATCCTATGTCACCTTAAGGAAGTGGAAATGAAGGAAACACACCATACAGACTTTCCACATTAACAATAGGAATTCCAAGAACCATCCCAACCACTCAAGTGACTAGCCCTTGAGTCCCACTATGGTTTTATTCCATTAAAGCTCCAGAAACTCCCTTCATATAGGCATGCATGCAGCGCAGAGTCTATGTAAGCTCCCATAACATGGTTATGCATATGCCCAGGGAGTGTTTTGCCTATTGTTATGCATGTGTCTACAAGATTTGAGAAACGCTTTTAGACCAAGAGGTGAGGTGACTACCCATAAGTCAATGACACTTTAGAATTGAACGATGACAATCAAATACTGATACAAATGTCATTACTTGAACAAGGATTTTACTAAACCCTACTATCGATGACAAGAATTTCATCAAACATGTTACAAATATGTAATATACAAGTTTAAATAACATATCTAAGCATAAGAGTCTCATAATTATGTGAGATTCACTATGAAGCATTGACTCAACACATTAGCTGCAGTTTAATCCATTAGGCCATAGATACATTTTTCATTCATTTACAAGTAAAACATGATGAGAGCCATAGATGGTCACTGTCATATAACATGTTCATAACCAACATAATAAAAATCGAAATACCAATGAAACAATAGCCATATAGTCCACATATGAATGAGTAAAAGGATCATGAACTAACAAGGTGAAATCACATGATATTAATGACGCAAAATCTAACGTAGAATGGGGTTTCCACATTCCACCCAACCACATACATGGCTAAGCTAAATATCTCTTCAACCAATCACTCTCATGCCGTATTGTAAGCATGAATTTGGCATCTCATAAAACACATCAACCAAAACTATCTAGGGCTTCAAGATACCAAACCACCTCAACCCATCAAATAGTGATTCGAGCTCATGGTCAGACATCACAACCATCACTAGATTGGTCTCTACCCAAGCCTTATAGGGGTCCAGAGAATTTGTTCCCACAAAGCCTTCTAGGACTAGTAACTCAGCCCACATTCTATACAACGCTCCAGATTGCTTTCACAACCAAGGCTCCTAGACTAGTAAATCAACCCACCAATCACTTTAGAGTGTCTTTCCAAGGAAGGCTCTAGGACTAGTAACTCAACCCAAGCTGTTACAAGGCTCCAAAGAATTTATCCAACTAGGGCTCAAGGAAATTATAACTCAAACTAAGATAAATGAAACATGAGAACCAGCTAGAGAAAATAGAGAAAGAAACCCATGACACCATGGCTATCCAAGAAATGACAAGCCTAGGAAAATCCACTATCAATCCATGAAATCCTCCATGCCAATGATAGATCATGACCAATAAACCAGATGCACATGCCACGCATGTCAAAATTAGTGAGGAAACATACATGCAACTTGGTACCTACAAGAAAAACCTATTTTAGTTGTTGATCATGATGTCCTCTTAAATTTTGATTCTTTTCCTTTACGTACTTTCTCAAAAAATCCAAGTATGCCACACATTCCAAGAGTGCTTGAAGAAAAATCAAAGTGTCCAAGATTATGAGAGAGAATAGAGGAGAGCTCCATCAAAACCATACTCACCAAGTTTTCCAACTGATCCTCAGAATCCTTTTTATCAATAAAGCCTCTATTTTCTTCATTTTCCCCCTCACATGCAACTAGTGTCCTTTCAACTTCCTTTTTCCTAATTTCCATTATTTTCATAAATAAATGTGTGAAAGATGCCTTTTTTCCTTTCCAAATCCTTTCCCATTTCCTTTGCCAATTTCCTTAGCCATATTAAACTAAATGAAGACCTACTAGGATATCTCCCACCACTTACCTTGCAATACATGTCCCATGACCATGGTCTTATTTATTTTTACATGGATTTTTAACCAGGGTTATTATAGAACCATTCCCCTTAGGGGAACACAGTGCTCATTGTTCAATGACACCTATAACTAACAAGACCACTAAAAAGAAAAGATAGTGCCCATCGAGATTCATAACACATCTCGTTGCATTATTTACAATCACCATATGCTAAAACATCACAAAAATATCATTTAGTGGATCTTGATAACACAACGCATTATATTATTTATAATAATGACCACATATGCACACATACACATTTTCTTAGCTCAAAAAATAATCATGGTACCTATGGAGCTTTATAAATCTACCATGATACAATATTTACAAAAATAGACACATATACATATATGCACATTTTCTCAACCAACAAAGAAAGGATACGATGGCCATATGAATCAAAAATGGAATCCAAAGCCTCACACCTCCACCCTCTAAAAAGTAGTACTAGGATTCACGTCCTCCCGAGGAAGTCTAGAATCTGATGTCAAATTCTAGTGCTACAATCGAGAACCACTTTTCATCTCAGTGAAGAGTTAACGACTCATTATTCCAGGGAACACTCCAAATTTACTTTTGATTAAATTTGGAAATGCCAATGATAAAAGAAGATACATCCCACACCACCTGTCCTTTTCTACACAGTCCCTCATGAAATTTGGTCACCCCCTTCCATGTAGTCACACACCCTCCAAGCTCCACTGACAACCCCATCTCAGACAGTCAATCACTCAGAAAGGTTTCCTCACATCCAAAGGTCCAAAAACCAAGGCATATCCCTACCTTAAAACCATCATACCGGTCATAGGATTCTCATGGAAATTAATGGACATTGTTGGGTGTGAGTGTCCCATAATGGCCCTACTCCTGAGTGCTTTACCAACATAATATTGCCTATTCAAATTCCTTTTGTTGTTGGTGCTAATTCTTGATGTCAGTTTTGACCACCCAACCTGAAATTTCCCTACTTCTTGTACCAAGAACATATTAGATTTTAAATAAATTGAAATAAATTGGCATCATACGTCATTGGTAGCTCGTCAATAAGGTACACTTGAAATCATGTACGCTTCTTGTCACAACAATTCAAACTAATTGTTCGATCAGCTCATCATGAATAAACATATCACATATGGTTAGCTCAAAATTGACCATCATAAATTAAAATCACGAATCACATGAAATTATCATAGAACAAATTCATAAACCACATGTAACCATCAGAAGTCAGAATCATAGACCACATGCATAATAAAAATGAAATAAAATACCTATAATTATCCTTTAATTAATCCTTAGCTTCTACCATTGTTGTTTCTATACACACACTATATCGGTTGCCACACACAGAAAACACCCAATGCCTTTTTCTTTTCTTCAATCATGTAGACATACACAATGTACATCACAACATATACATCCACACACAATTTATGACACCACGCAACACATACACCTACACCTACAACACAACACATACATCAGTACCTAATGTACAACACTAGTCAGTATATGTACCTACACCTTGCGTACAATACAACACAATGCATGTACTATGCAGAATAAAACACCATGATTACACATGTCATGATAACATAACTAAATAATGTACATACATAGTACCATATGCACACAACACAACATGTATGACATGCACATAATATCACATGTACACTAGTACCATAGGTACAACTTGTACATAGTACGACCTATACAGAGGAGAACATATATCATGTGTGCATAATATCACATGTACATAGCACGACCCACACAATGTGTACACAACCCCACATGAACATCATACCACTTTTACAACTTGTACACAATGTTAGACATACATTGCACCACATGCACATGTACACGAAACCACATGTATATAACACCATATGCACGACATGTTAACATCACCACCTGCACATAGCTCCACATGTACAACATGTACACAAAACCACATGCTCACATCACCACTTGTACAATCATGCATACAAAACCATATGTACATAGCACCCTATGTACATTACACTACATATCCAACATCTGCCCAACACCATATGCACACAACACTGCATATCCATTGTGCGCTCAATACAATATGTTAACAACACCACATATCCTACATGTACATAGAACCATCTATACCAAAAGCTACATATGAAACATTCATACAACAATATCTCTACCACCATGTATATAAAGTTGCATAGAAAACATGTAAACACACTATATATACAGAACACCGCATGTGCACAACATCATAGATGCAACATGTACAACATATAGAACATATGCAGAACAATAGTACCACACATCCAAAACCAAATTGTCTCTACCAAGCAACCTTTCTTCCAGTGCCTTATCCATTTTATTCACAACATGTTGTAGACCACATTAATTTCTTTTCATTTATGTATCCCTCAGAGTTACCTATCATAGCACAAAAATGTCAAAATAAAAGCATACAATATAAATTCATATCCACATGATATTAACCTTGTATATTTGTCATGAATATTCTCCACAGTTGGTTCCCTATAATCCCAGGATCCTCATCATGAAACTGACCTATATAAGAAATCATTCCTCAAAAATAATGATCCCTGACAACCCTATTGGAGAGTGACATAGATACATAGATACATATACGTAAAAATTATCACAAAGCAATCATGATCATGTTAGAAAAAAACATAGATGCACATACATATGTATATAAACATCAGCATAAACATGATCATAAGATAATTACTAGATAACATAAGGTCGAGGTTAAGAGAAGTCTCTTTGTTTGTGCACAACATGAAAAACATTGAGAATAATATATCGCAACATAGCTAAGGCATCTAATGCCTCACATAAGTTTACTTCACCTTTCATGTTACCTTTCTCATGACTATAATTCCACTTTACATTTACACCATTGGGTCAAACCAATCCAACCTATTACCATATTCTTCCATTCAAGTTCCCTTACTCATGCAAAAAGCTTCATTCAGGTCTTACATTACCTACTAGGTTTCATTCATCTCTCCCTGAGCTCCATTTACTTTCCTCATTCCCAACCAATTCCCAATACATAAAAGGCAAGAAATATGCAAACAAGAAGAAAACCATGAAAACCAATAACAATACGACTCGGTGAACAAAGTTGTATGGAAATACACTACACATAACAAAATCTACAAATCAAGCACAAACAAAGCACAAGGAATTGAAATCACAGGATTCTCAACAGACACCATGACTCAAACCCCATTGTCCCCAATGCTTCCAAAGAAAATCTCAACTTGAGGCTTCTTCAAAATTTCATGTAATTCTTTTTTCCATGCAATCCCTTGCATCATATTGCCATAAACATATAACCATCAACACTAAATAAACATACAAATACACCCATTACCTCACCTTTTTGGTCTAGGCACATTGCTTCAACTAAGCACATCCACACCATCTCTCGAGGGAATCCAATCCTTTGATGAATCTATCCATATCTAGAACCAACTGTTATACCTGCCAAATTCTTATTTATGAATATAACAACTATCCTCATAATGTTAGACAAATTCATGGTGAAGAAGACTTATGTATGTAAAGCACTCATGTATTTGGAATTCTGGTTTCCAAACATAGCCAAAAAAAATTCACCCAATTCCTTTCTTTTAATTTATCCTTATTACAATTGATTCTTACCATGCACTGCCACATCAACCAACTGTCAATTACATAAAAACATAAACAATTACCTTGTCAAGCAAATATGAAGCATGTTGTCATGCAATGTTTAACACATATCAGTCTTGTTGGTGTTCAGATATGAATCATTCAATTCACCCAATTCCACATTAATTGTCAACCTCAGAATTGATTGGTTATTTCAACGTTATCATGCAAGGTATATGTAAGCCATTGTTTCCCTACCCAAGATTGAACATTCAATCATAACATAACAATGTCCAACAACAAGTTAAAATTCTAACAACAATCAGAGTAACAACAAGTTAAGACTCACAACAACAAACTAAAATCACTACATAGTAAGAAAATAACACAAGAAAAATAAACCTATGCACACATCTAATCAAACAACGCATGATGAGGAGAGTGGGCCCAACTCCTTGATGAAAGTTGTGGTAATACCAATAACTATAAAATACTCAGGAGATCAAAAAATTATATTAATTAAAATAACATTACAGAGGCCTATTGTTACAACTAATAATTCTCGTATATCTCCTAGTGATGGCTTTCCCAACCATGTAATCACTAATTATACATTTCTTTTAACAGCTAACAGTTCCTAAGATTATGGAAACTTCCTAGCAACAAATTCATAATGATTCTTGACATATAACATAATACAAAGATAGAAACTGTGGTAGTCGATAATTTGAACTACTATTGCAGCTGACATCCAAAGATAGCACTGCCATCTCGATAGTCATCGTACATTGAATCATGGTTTTGATGATCACTCTTCCATATCTACATGAAAACTTAATTTAGCAAGCCTCTTTAGGCAATATAAATATATTATGACTACGCTTCATCAATTAATAATTCACATAGACATGAAAATAGATATACCTTTGGTGTTTATAATTCAAAGCAACCAACAAGGACATGAAATGACTACAGGAAAGGAATAAAACGTCAGGTTAAAAAGTTGGAAAATTTAGCAAGTAACATCTCCCCACAACTATATTTTCTATGTGTCTTCATTTAGCTCATCTTTTGCACTGATATATGTTAGAGCTACTATGGTCATAATGGAGTAGTGAAAGGTCATATTTCTTAGCCATTTGTATTATAGGAGCCTTATATCCATCTATGTGAAGGAATTCTTTCCACTAATCCTTGTGCACCACATATGTTGGTGTGTATTTCTTAGCTAGAAACCAAACAACGGGAAACTAAAATCTCAAACCCACCCATCAGGTCCCATAGGTATGAATACATGCGATATAAAATGGTATTCTGTCTAAAGACTGAACAAAATTATAGGCCACAAAAGGTTCGCGTATCCTTATTGCAGATGAAAAAAACACCCATAGTTTCTAACAACAGACGTTAGTCTCCTCTTAACAAGTAAAAAAAAAATTTATACACATGTCAGCAAAACATTTCTACATTTCCAACATTTTACCATTTTTTCCTTATATTCCCAAGAAGGTACAATGTTTGTTAAAATATCACAGCCTGTCGATGCTTTGCTCGGACTACAAGTGGCATGTCAGCTTGGTTGTCTTCGAACGTGTCGAAGGCTTTCTTCCACATAACCTGGTTAATCATGAAGGAGGTGAAGGCTCTCAACCAAATGTCCACCACATATGGAACTTGATTGAATGATTTATCAGACCCCAAAAAACAATCGTGTGTGTATATTTTGCATGGCCAGATGGCTCAGGATATTGTGAACACTTGGGATCAAAAGAAATTGTATCAGATCTTCAATTTCATGGCTTATCCCCTAACAAATGCTCTCTAAATATAATAATAGGTATTGTTCATGGAGGAACAAAGAAAAAATATGAGAAGTAAGTTGGGATGCCATTACCTATTGCACCACAGAAAACATTTAGTCTTTGTTAGCCTTCAGTAGTTGCACTTACTCTTCAAGTTACTCAATCCTTTTTTGTTTCTTTTTGTATCTCTCCTTTAGTTTCTCCATCTGGGTCATGTAATGAGTCACTACTTTCAAAACTTGTTCCCGAATTCCTCTCACTCCTCCATAGGATTCCAAAGAGATAAACCCCTGTTGAAAGCGAGATGTAGCAGCCTCCCATTGCTGAATTTTTGCAGTGAACAAGAATTCCCGCAACTCAAACAGATGCAAAAATGGCTCTGTTTGTACTATTGTGGAAGTCGTTTTGGCTCCAAGACTTGCATCAAGTCGACCTACATTACTCTTATGCTGACTCACCCTCTCCATAAGCATAACGCCTACTTCCTTAGCTTACCAATACCCATATTTAATTTCATATTATCCTTAGCTTATGACTAGTACCTTTCCTGGATGGTGGCCCTTCTCTTATCCTCAACTTCATGGATGACAACAACATCTTCTTCTAATAGTTGACACTAGTTCTTGTGTCACAATGTTGACGATGGCACCTGTAACTATGCCTACAAATCTTAGTATCAGGGGAGAGATCTTTTCATTCACCGAGCATCTAGTGTAGAAAAAATTTCTTTCCCCTCTTGGGAGGGAAGCAAAAAGTGGAGAACAAGGAATATCCTCCTCAATTTCCATCTTTTCACTACCTGTTGTTTCAATTATTTCTCCTTCCCATTGATACTCTGCACTTTCCTTCTCCTTTTCTTCTTGTGCCACCTATTTTTCCATTGTGGCTTTTTGTTTCATAGCTGATGCTAGTTATTGTGTAACAACGTTGACTACCTCTTCTACTTCTTCCACTAGTTTCTCCACCACTTTGGTAGGAAACGTTGGTTCTTGTGTAATAGCATCTCCTACAGTTTCTTTCACGACCACCAATTCTTCCATCATTTTAAGAGCTGACAGTAGCTTTTGTGTAACAATGTTGCTTGTGATTCCTTCTACTTTCATTGCTCCTTCTTTGAGATTGGCAGTTGACGTTGGTTGTTGTGTAGAAATGTTGACTGTACCCCCTTCTACATTTGTTGCCTCTAGTTCTAGGTAAATGGTCGATGTTGGTTCTTATGTAACAACATCGTCTGCGGCCGCTTCCTCTACTAATGATTTTGTTACAGCATGCTCCATCATCAATTCTTCCAATTTTTTGGAAACCAATGCTATTTCTTATGTAACTGCAACTTCTTCCTCTGGCACTAATTCCTCTTCCTCTCTTTCCGACATTATGGCCACAAGTTACTTTTCTTCTAATTGAGTGAATTGTGGCCATGCCATGGAAGTCTATGATAGGGCATACACCACCAATAACTTGACAAGGCCATGGCTTCTCAGGACCTCTAATGGTTTACGGGACCGACGAGTAGACCGTTCCATTAACTAAAGATTATTTTATAAGAAATATGGCATATCTAGAGAATGCACACCACGAAACCAAAGGCATGCAAGAAGTTTAAAATGGTATTTGAACAAGGTAGTGAGCTAACCGTCACAAGTAATGTATCACACCACAAAGTACATGACCTAGGCCCATGGATGTGGCACAAATTTCTAATCATATCCCCTTCCCTTTTTAACCACAATTTCTCCTAACCGCAAGAATAATTCCAGAAATTATGGTAACGACGATTTTTGAGTGAACCATTTCTACCATCCTTGTAACAACCCACTAACAGTCAAAATAATTTCTTTAGTGATAGGAATTTCCATCCCATGGACTCTGGAATAATTCTCGTTGAAGTTCGATGAAAATTTGACTGTAACGACTTCGTCGAATCCCTACAATCTCTCAAAATAGGTGTGCCATCCTACGTTTTGAAAAACTTGCCATACATTTGGATGACGTCGGACCTATGCTATGTCTTCCTACTCATGCCTAACATCTCACCCACCCATTTTTCTAGTTTCTCTATAGAAACACTTGATGTAGTAGCAAAACCGATGCAGAGAGTGTTATCTAGTAAGCTTACTATGACAGGGATTGCGTATGCGGTGAAAGCGAAATATGGGCAGATAATATGGGAAAATCCATGGTGGATTATGGTAAATAAGACAATTATTTCAACACATTGGGAAGGACCATGATTCAATGCAATCGCACATAGTTCAATTTCCAATGTGTATGGATAAATCTTCAAGGAATAGTAGGGATCAAAATAATTTTCATGGAATGACGTACTTGGCGCAACATTCAACAACGATAATTACGAATCATCATTTATATTTAGATATTGTACCTTTAACATTAAATACAATACCTCCCCCCAACTAAGGGATGACTGTCCATGGTCATGTCTAGTCATGTCATAGGTGAAATATCAATCAAATCCTTAAAGTCAGTTGGGGATGTACCTGATGACTTACCTTGACAGAGTAACAACACCAGAGGAGTAACAATACCTGTGAAGTACCGAAAAGATGTAAAATAATGATAGAGTAGTAACAATATATATATATATATATATATCTGTGTGTGTGTGTGTGTGTGTATGTATATATGTTTATTTATATTTTTCTCTTTCTCTCTTTCTTTCTTTTTTTTAAGCAAGAGGTGCAGACTGCAAGTTCTCTGCACTACAAATTTCAAAACTAAAATTATGAGATTGATGTTTAATAAAAGAGTCTTCAGAAATTGTATGGTGATACAATATGAGGTGATGTCCATTTAAAATTAGGGGAGTATGTGCCTCATCAATTGTTATGAGTCTAGCAGTCCTGTTATCAAACATCATTTCAAATTCCTATGTATGCATCCATCTAGAGTCGAGTTTTCCTTTAAAATGTTTGAATTGAGAGTCATAGATAAATGACCAATCTCCCCTTTGAAACACCCTTTTCTTGATAATTTTTTCATGCCATTTAGTTTGTTGCTGGTAATTTGTAGCAATGTTTTGGACAACTACCAAATGAATTTCATCCAACTCATTTAATTATTCGAGTCAGTGTTTATGGGCTTCAGAAAGACCCAAACCTACTTCAAGGGCTGTCTTGAGCATCCTAATTTCTAGTTTCACCTAAAACAAACGAGAGTTCCCATAATCTTATGGTGAAAATGTTGTTGTGTTCTTCCATGTTGTTCTATACGGCCAAAGTGCCTTAGGAGTATTTCAGCCCAATTTCAGCGATGGTTTGCTACAGTCTTCTTAAGGATATTCTCCAACACTTTATTTGTACTGTCAACTTGACCATTCAACTGAGGATGATATGGAGATGACATACTGTGCTTGATTCCATAATTCTTCATAAGTCCTACTATTAGATTTAATGTGAAGTGCACCCCTACATCTAAAACTATCTGTCTAGGAGCTTCATGCCGACCAAAAATGTCTTCAAACAAGAAGTTTGAGACAACCTGTTATTTTTCTTTCACAATAGCCTTGGCCACTACCCACTTTTGCACATAATTTGTGTAGTCTAGAATGTCCAATTTACGATGTAAAGATGGATTAAATGACCCAACTAAATTAATAGCCCATTCTCAAAAGGCTCAAAAACTAGTTGAGTTTGTAAAGAAGTCTCATCTGATTGACCAAATTCTCCCATCCGCTGGTAGCTATTTCACCCTCGAACATATTTCCTTGCATCATAAAAGATAGAGGCCTAATGTTACCCCATCTCTAACACCTTATGACATGTCCTCTTATCTTCAAAATTTCCTCCACAAGGGCCACTATGACCATCCTTCAGGACATAATAGATGTCATCTTCACCTATGTAGCACATATTTGTTTCTCAGGTCTTGTATAAAATAGTTATCCCTCTATCCACAAATAATGTGAACTGTGATAAATAATCTTTCACTGGTATTTGTATGGAAAGCACTGAGCTACTTTCCATGTATCATGATAGTTAGAAATATTTGTATACCATGAAGTGTGAGTATTAATTGAAAAAAATTGTTCATCTTGAAAACTATACTCTACATGTGCACCTTTATCACTAATATTTAGACATGGCAAGAAATCTATAACTACATTATCTTTCCTTGGCTTATCTATAATGGTGATATCAAATTCTTGAATTAATAATAACAATCTCGTAATACGACCAAGAGTTATTGGTTTATTTATTATATACCTGATGGTTGTATGATCATTGTGCGTGAAAGGTGGATACCGTGTAATGTAATTCCAAAACTTATTAATAGCATAAATAATAGCTAAAAACGCTTTTTCAGTTACCATATAGTTCAATTCACTAAGAGTTAGATTCTTGTTGACATAATAGATAGTGTATGGTTGCTTGTCCTCCTATTGTCCAAATAGATCCCCTACTATTGCGTGAGAAGCATCTATAGAGTTGTGAAATAGGACCATCTAGTTAGTACCACGTAATATCAAAGGTTTTCAAACCAGTTCTTTGATTTTCACCATGATTGTTGCATAGTCATCTGCCCACACAAACTCTACAACTTAGATAACAATTAAAAAAGAGGAAATCCTATCTAAGAATTTTTTGTATAAAACATCTATAATAGCTATCATAGTTGATGAAACTATGCACTTGTGTCAGTGTTCTAGTTGTAGGAAAGATTAATATTACCTGTACCTTGGCAGGATCAAACGAAATTCCCGTAAGTAAAAGCGGGTGTCCCAACACTATTCCTTCTTTCATCATCATACGGAATTTTATTTTCCTAAGAGAAAGATGTGTTTTCTTACATATTTTAAGTACTTTCTCTATGTTTCCCATACCTTCTTCAAAAGAATCCCCATATGGGGTGAAGTCATCCATGTAGATTTCAACACTATCATTATCTAGATCAGAAAAAATTCCAAATATTTCCCTTTGAAAGGTAGAAGGTGCATTACAGAGACAGAATGGGAGGAATTTGTATGCAAAGGTTCCCCAAGGGCATGTGAATGTAGTTTTTTCTTGATCTTCAGAAGATATTTCACTCTAGTTGTACCAACTAAATCTGTCAAGAAAGGAGAAGAACTTGTTTCGAACTAACATATGAAGGATGTGGTCTATAAAAGGTAAGGGGAAATGATCCTTTTGAGTTTCCGTATTTAATTTCTTGTAATCAACACATGTCATCAACTTTCCATTCTTCTTTAGAACAACGACTAGTGGGGATTTCCATTGACTGTCTGAGATTGGGTAAATAAATCCCCCATCTAATAGTTTCTGTAATTCTTCTTCGAAAATGTTATTTAAATGAGGATTCATCCTTCTCTGTTGTTGCCTAACAAGTTGACATCCTTCTTTAACGTATATGTCATGAGTACATAATTCAAAAGGGATTCATTTCATATATGTATATTTCGAATGGAAGACTTCTTTACGTTACCAAAGGAATTTTAGTAACTCTTAGAATTGTGAAGGTGAAAGGTTGTGATTAACGTTCAACATCTTCCCTGGTTTTTATACAGGAATATTGTTATGGGGAAAAATTATAGGAACGTTTTCAAATTCAATCTCTACCTCAGTGACTACTTGAACATTGAAACTCAGAACAGGTTCTAGTAAGTGGTGGGTTGAATAAGAAACAGAGTTGGGGCTACTGATAAAGGTACTAATGGCATCATATTCATGTTCCTCCTTAAAACATAGGGCCTCATCAATAGTAAGAATTGGTCTAATTTCTTTGTTTTCAGGTTCGAGCCCTTTTGTAGGTAGATACTTTCTATTAAGGTAAATATTGGTTTATCTCGTGAACTCTGTTATGCAAGGGGATAAAGGATTAGATTCTTTGTAATAGCCCCATTAGATATTACCATATTTCTTGACTGACACGCAATGTAAGCATTTGTTGTCACAAGCCAAGGTATTCATAAAATCGAAGGATGTCCTTCGGCTAGGGATTGGGTATGTAGTACCAAAACATTAACAGGGCATTTCCATTAGTCTAATGAAATGGTTATATCTTCCAACTCCCCTATCGTTGTTATAGTAAACCAATCTACCAATTCTAGGATGACAGGAGTTGGTTTAAGGTTTCACTGGCCCAAGGTAATCATAGTTGTATGAGTTATAACATTAATTATTGCCCCCAAATCTACCAACACATTTGCGATATCAACCTGATTAATCCGTACTATAAGAA
The DNA here is from genome assembly GCA_000404065.3 of Pinus taeda. Lineage (NCBI taxonomy): Eukaryota > Viridiplantae > Streptophyta > Pinopsida > Pinales > Pinaceae > Pinus > Pinus taeda. The sequence continues at coordinate 162,122 of APFE031321879.1, forward strand.
TTTGGTTCCATGGATCCCCGTACATAACAAGTGTAGACTTCCCTAAAATTATGTCTAATAATTTTCCCGTAACGTCAATAATGAGTGGATCTTTTTGTTTTCTTTTGGGATTTTTATATTAATATTCTTTTATCATTTTGGCATAAATTTCTATCTCCATTAGAGACTGAAGTAACGGGATTTTGAAAAATATTTTTTTTCAATTCTCCTAAAAAGTCAAAATCAGGACGAGGACTCTATTTACTCAAGGATAGTGTCTCAGGGTAAGGTGGAATAGTCCAACATCCTATGGTAACAATTGCTTGAGAAGTGGGTTGTTGCTCAATTGGAGTTTGCATTAACTCATCACTAGTTGTTGGTGTAGAATTCCTAGGTTCTGGTTCTTAGACTTCATCATTAATATGTTCAACAATTATTGGTGAAATTTGAGTATTTACCACCTAACTAGACTGGATATTTAATTCCTTATATTACATGTTGGGAATATTTTATGCAGGAAGCTTGAGTGTCTCAACTTGTTGAGCCCCACTATTGTTTGGATTTGGGTTGAATTGAATAGGCTATTGTGGATGAAGAGGACGATTATTGGAGTCATTAGAAGTCAGTTATAAATATGGTTGTGGCATAGGTTGGGAGAAATATCTTGAAAGAGGAGGAGGAGGTCCACGCCAATGTTGGGACCATGAAGGAGTTGGACGAGACTGATAGAACCATGGTCACCAGGGCATTGGCTATTGACAAGATTGTGACCATGAAGGTCTGTAGACTAAGGCCCAAAATAAAAATTATTAAAACACTCAGAGGTGCCTTGAGGCATACCTTGATTCATGTTTTGTGGTCATGGCTTCCATGGTTTCCTTAATCCCATGAAGCACAACTGATCTACCCCTTCATTTTCTCCCTAGAAAACTTCCTTCAACCCAAGAAGAGATGGACAAGTGTTATTGATATGAGTCTATTAACAGATTGCATAGGTCTTGAAATTATTCAATGGAAATTCATTAAGAGGGTTCTTCTTCTTGCATTGAGGGAAGAAAATGGAGATAGAATTCTCTTCTTCCATCTGCTTCTCTTCCACCTATAAAACATCTATCTGTGAGGACAGTGTGCTCAAGATATCAATCCTTAAGTTGTTCAACAAGTTTCCAATTTCAGCTTTCATAACTCCACTATTGGATGTCTTGAGGGTTCAGATCCCCTTCCTAGGCCTTGCATCACCCTATTGACACTTAATTCACAATTCACAGATGATATCAAATTATTCCTTTGATATATCTCCCTTTCCTAATTTGTTAAAATGTTTGAAATATTCCACCCTTAGTGCCTAGAGAAAAATTATCTTCAAGATGTCCTTATCTAGATCTCTATGGCCTGATCTCTACAAAGTATATTTTTAAATTTCCACAAAGTCCTTTATGTTCTCATTCTCTTTCTATGAATTCTTAAAGATTTCTTGCTTAACATATCAAGATTTGGAGTAGTCTTGATACATTTCGAGGAAAATCATCTTGATATCATCCCATGTTGTAATAGATTTCGCACCTAAACCCATGAACCATCTCAAATTTGTTCCCTTCAAAGTGGAAGGGAAGATCTTCAATTTCTAGGAATCAGAAATATAGTGATACCCATGACAGATAACGTTAAATTCAAACAGGAATGTCTCTAGAACTTTAGAAGAGATACCATGAAATTAGGTAATATTGTTAAAGGAATATGCTTCATAGGTTGTATCACCCTTGATATATCTAATTAGGAAATCAATCAAGGAAGTTTCAGGAGCCATGAATATCTTCCAATATTCTGTTAGAATGATCTGAGAATGGGGCACTAAGGACTTCTTGTCAGCTTACAAGAACCTCTCCCACTTCCAAAGCTTAAATATTCCTAAAACCTTATGATCAACCAATTGCGGAATTGAAAAGTGCTTGAAAATAGGTGTATGCTTGTGTTAGCCTCAAGGGTTAGCTCAGTTCGTCAAAATTAATGCCTCACCATCGGGAGGTCACAGGGTCCAATCTCCTCGAAGCCCTTGGGGTCAAGCCTTGCTAGTGGATAGTGGGGCTAGATTACCTTCAGGGTTGATCGACCAAGATTTTTCCATGGACGTAGCGCCACCCATTGACAAGGTGTCCATGAACCACAACCTTGAAAAAAGAAAGGTGTATGCTTGTGTTTCTTTTTGGACTACTCATTGCTTATGCTCATTTGCTTAAACTAATATGAAAAACATATAATAGTAAATAAAGCATCAAATGCAATGCAGAAATAAGCAATCACACATAACAACAATATAATATGGAGTTCACCCTGATATCTTGAGCCATGTCTCCTTCAGCTCTAGTCAACCCAAATAGGCTCTCTGGGATTATGGGATGAATTCTTTTACAAGATGCATGTTCAAATCCATTGGTTTATACTGAACCTATGGGTTTAGAAATACCATATTATCCCGCTGGTTGTCCTCACTCTGCAAATGGATCTAGGGTTCTCTGGACTTGACTCCTTCAATCAGCGCTCTGAGCGATCTTGCTCTAGATTGCACCAACTCCCTTATAACTCTTTCAACTATCTCAGCAATTCCCTCTTCTATCTTCAACACACTATGAAAACCAACAATAGCTTGATCATTTCGATCTCTTTGTCGTTCTACAACTTCGTTACAGCTCCATGGCTCTTAGAAGTCTGTTTTGAGCTCTTTGGCTCTGGCTCTGGCTATGGCTCTTAGCTCTGGCTCTGGCTCTAGCTCTGGCTCTTGGCTATGGCTCTGGCTCTTAGCTTTGGCTCTAGCTCTCTCTAAGATTCTCTTGGCCTCTACATGCCTCTATAGTTTGCTTGACCTCCAAGTGACTCTCAGCAACCTTTGAGTGACCCTTAGCAACCACTTTTAACAACTATGCTCTCTGAAACAAGAACTAGTCTACTTCTCTTGGCTCTATGCCCTTGGAGGAACACTCAATTTTGTTGCTTCCATCAGTTCATTTGTCCCCAATCATGAGGAATCATTTCCTTTTGCCTTTCTGGCTCTCTGTGCTTCATAACACATAGGTATGATGGTTGTTCCCAATCGAAATGGATCGGTGGGCACGGAGAACCTAGTCATTTGGCATTCTTGTGCAGAGATCTAGAAAATGGTCAAATTTCCAATACACAGAGAATATGCATGCAAATACACTATCAAGCACAAAATCCGGGCTTCAAATATTCTCGAATCGCCCCCATAAACCATATTGGGTCCGCCTTTTATCGGCATATCGAAATCGCATAGGCAGGAGGTCAAAAACCTCAATACATAGGAATGCATTGAAGATCCTGAATTCCTAAATTTCAAAACTTATGAAATCTAGTCTATAAATCCATTGGGTTTGGTCGTTATCGGCATATCACTATCATAAATGGCATGGTGCATTGGCCATTGTGTCGGGGATCACCGATCGCTGATCGCCGATCAAATATGAACTGTTGATCTTGCTCCTTCATCTAATGGCTAACATTTCACATCACATATTGACATCACATATCACATTGGGAACTGTGTAAGGGTTCCTTCCATTGACTATGGATTGTGCTGACCTGATCTACCGATCTGATCATTAGCAATCACAATGTCGCATAATCACAGTTGCCATGTCTGTGGTCCCGATATCATGCGAAGGCCTAACCCTGATGCGATAAGTTAGAAGTCACAATTATGGTTCCTTCAACCCTTGCCTTATGTCCTCCCCTTTGTAGATTTGCAATGTGATTTCCTTAAGAAGCCTTTTATGCCATTTTTATAAGAAATGCCTCCTTTTTCAAAGGATAAAGACAATATTCTTTCTCTGATTACCTATTCACCTGAAATCCATTTTAGCCCATTCAAATTGCAGTAGATTCAGAGTGAAATGATCTACACAATGGGACTATTGCCAAGAGCATCCCTTCACTTCCAGTTTCCTCTGTGAGCAACATTGTAGACTTAGAAGTCTATCCAAGATCCATTTTGGATCACACCTTCCCACTAAAAGAAATTTTGGTCTCCAGAAGACTGACATATTGATCTGAACAGTAAATGAGAGTACCTCACCCTCTTCTTTCAGCCTCCATACACTTACCTCTGCATAGTGCCTCTGAACCAAAGTCTTTGACCACTTTCCTTCCTGGATGTGCTAGTCCTCCTGAGAAGAAATGTCTTCCTCCTTGACCTCATGTAGAACTCCTACTAAGATGGTCACAGAAGGTATTTTGAACTTCTCTACCTTGATCATTGATCCAAGGTGGCTCAAACAAGTGTGAAGTTACATCTACTTCACAAAATTTACATTTGTACATGTTTGACAAGTTGTCCACAACAGAATAAGAACTGGTTGGCCTAAACTCCTTCTTCAACAAAAGAAACAAATTTCACATCTAGTGAACACCTCCATGTATTACATCTGCATACAAATGATAGACTAGATAATAAGCCCACAAAACATGCCTTCAAAACAAATGACAGTTCATGTCAATCATGTCTTTACATCCTATATAAATTTCACATGAAGAGAAAACCGATATATGCAATGTCCTAAAGCATAATACTTGTTCTTCTTCTAGAAAACATTAAGCGGAAGCATAACTGAATTCATGAGCAACATCAAGTAGAAGCATGCATAATTGATCAAAAGAAACAATCACACATAACATAAGATATATCCAGGGAAACGCACCAGCATAAAACTCCAACTATGTATTATCAATCAAGTGGAGATCCTTAACAACATACAAAAAGAATTAGCTCAATAGATATCCTGCTCTCCCTGTAATACGAAGATGAAGATCATAGACTATCTAGGCCTCAATATATGGGCCACAAGTCCTCCAATATGCTATATTAAGTATTTCTCTTGGAAATAAATCCTTCTCCATGCAAGGAATACTTACTAGAAATATCCAAGAATCTAATAGTACATTGTCCCTCATCTCATCTCAACTAGGTCTCTGTCTAAACTAAGATGCATCAGTTATCCATGAGGGAATACTCAGTTATATGAAGTAATAGTTGTTCCATACATGCAAGCATCAACAAATTATATTTCATTATTTTAACAACTTGTTAAAATAATCTAACTAGATTGGACTAAGTTAAACTAAGCCAATTGATTCTATCATTATAGAACTGAACCTCCTCTCCTTTAATCAAGGGATAAATTCCTAAATCAAGGGAGAAAATAATTGCATGATCTTAGAAAGACTTCAAGTTCAAATTTTCCATAATTAATTAAGTCCTGGAGATTAATTAATTAATATTTTACACTATTGTGAAGACCAAATGCTTGAAGGTGAAAATTCCCTGATTTTTTTCTTGATGTAGCAGAGCTCTGGCGATTTGATTGCAATATCTAGTTCTAGGGTTTAGCGCCTCAATCCTGCAAGCCCAGAGTCATTTTTAGATGTGCAGAGAGACATGATAGATGATCTACTAAATCGAGGTCAAGGACCCCTTCCTTCAAACAGGTTATAATGCAGAAACAAAAAGTGCAGGAAGGATTTAAAATCACTGGCTATGGAGAGCGTAAGGAAAATAGTGGAACCAACAAAGAAAAGGAACGGAAGGTGAAAAAAGAGACAAGAAGCAACCCAAAAATGAAAGAAAAAGTAAGTAATGGAAAGGAGAATAGTGACAAAAGGGTAGATGCAGACCAAAGGGACACAGTTCCAATAAATACCCAAACAGAGGAAGAAGAGGAAAATGCAGTAGAGAAACAGTCTTGAGATGGAAAGGAGAAAGAAACAACTCCAAACCCCAGTTCCAACAAAGCAACACAAGGAGCATGCAAACCTAAAAAATAGAAACACTCAGAGTGGTTTTTACAGATCCAGAGATTAAAGCCCATAGAGAACACATGGAAGAACATGCAGTAATTTGTAAGTTCATGGGACTGTGGCCAACAAAATGCATGCTCTGTCAATGGATCAAGCAACATTGGAAACCTAAAGGTGATGTCAAACTACACTTAGGGGAAAAAGGTTTTTTTACTGTTGTTATTACGAACTTAGAGGACAAGGACAGGGATTTTGATGGAGGTGCTTACTTCTTTGCATCAGTAGGACTCTACATGAGACCCTGGAAAACTAACTTTGTGCTAGAAAAAGAAACCTTCAACCAGGTTCCTGTGTGGATCCATCTATTCTCCCTTAGAATATACTATTAGGGATTAGCGACACTTAAGAAAATAGGAGACCGTCTAGGAACTTTCGTCAAAGATTCAGAAGCAACGATGCAACGAAGATACACTTCCTGCGCAAGAATCTGTGTGGAGATGGATGTCTCAGGAGCTCTGCATGAGGACTTATGGCTGGAGTTTAGGGATGAGGAGTACTTTCAATCCATCGATTATGATAAAATCCCCTTCTGATGTAGAAGGTGTCATGAACATGGACACCTTGTCAGAGATTTCCCTTTAAACAAAACAGAGGAAGAACACAAAGCAGAGCTAGTAGCACAGAGAAAAGCAGCCTTCACAAAGCCAAGAGCAAGACAAAGAGCCAACAGGAAAAGAATAAATAGAGCAGGGGTAGAGCCAGGAATCACCAACAACACCTTTAGCAGTCGGGAAACTGACATAGATTCAGAAGGAACAAACAACGAAAAGAAACTTTCTGAAAGGCCAAAAGACAAGCAAGGCGATAAAACAAAGAACGGGGAGGAAAATCCAATCAAAACAGAAGTCCAAATGCAAGAGCCAGAAGATGAACACGATGAAGATATTGATATGCTAACTAGTGATGGTGGTAGTGAAGACATGGAACTCAATGAAGCTCTAGAGAAGGAAGGGGTGAACCTCCTAGTCATGGAGGAAAACTGGAAAACTAAAGGACTAGAAAACATTCCAGAAGAAGAATTAAGGAAGATATGTGATCATTTCATCGCAAGACAAAAGGCAAAATTAGACAGGCAAAACAGGAGATTAGGTATTGCAACATGTACAGGAAATCATTCAAAGAGCATCTCTCTTAATCCAACAGTTCTGAATCAAAAAAAGAAAAGAGGTCGAAGAACAAATGGGAGGTATTGCAAGATTTGGGGATTTTAATGTTAAATTTAGGCAAAATGAAGGCTCTAAATGCCTTCCCGTCTTACCAATAATATATCTAGTTATAAATGAAAATCATTTCATGGAATGCAAGAGGGCTCAATAGCCAAGAGAAACAAAGACTTCTTAAGAGAAAGTTCCAAAAATAAAAGCCGGATATTATGTTCATACAGGAAACCAAATGTGCCAATAATCACATGGTGAACATCAGCAAAAGGCTGGGGAAACCTATAGAATTTATATAAGTAGCTAGTCAAGCATGGGAAGGAGGCATAGCTACTCTATGGGACACGAGAGTGGAAGGTATCCTCTCAATGGAAGCTACCAGATCGTTCATAGCCAGGGAAGTTCAAATGATAGGTAATTCGGAAACTTACTTATGCATAAATGTTTATGGACCGCAAAGGTTAGAAGATAAATTTTCTTTTCTTAGTTATCTTATGAATTTCAAGCTTAGACATCCCACCTCAAAGCTAATTTTGGGAGGAGATTTTAATGTGATAACCTATCTACTGGAGAAGAAAGGAGGAATCAGAAAGCTCAATAAGGATGCAGAACTCTTTGATGAATTCATTGAATCTACAAAACTAGTAGACATCCTACCCAAAAATGGTTCCTTCACTTGGAACAATAGAGGAGGAGGAGAGAAGCTGATTGCCTCCCGTTTGGACAGATTTCTCATCTCTAAAAGCATTTTACTTGAACGAATAATAGTGGATTCTAACATTCTCCCTAGTGGGGGATCAGATCACTGGCCAATCTCTTTGAAGGCAGCCTTCCTAGGGACCCCTAGAAACAAGCCTTTTAGATTCGAAAAGTTCTGGTTGACTCACCCCAACTTTGTTCAATTGCTGGAGAAATGGTGGTGTGAACCATTAGACATTAGAGGAATCAGAATGTTCAAGCTCCAAAGCAAATTAAAACACCTCAAAAACAAAATTAAAGAATGGAATGCAACTGAATTTGCGAACATCTTCTAGGAAAAAACCATTGTAGAAGGCAAGTTAAATCAAATTCATAAGGAATGGGCTTCGGGGAACAACAGTGAAGACTCAAGGGAACAGGAGAAAGCACTGATGCAACAATGGAAACTTCTTTTCCAACATGAAGAAACACTCTGGAGACAAAAATCAAGGATCCACTGGCTAAAGGAAGGAGAACAAAACACAAATTTCTTCCATAGATCTATCCTAGACTACATGGGTGCAAATAAAATTCGTCGGCTCAATAATGAAGCAGGGGAAACTCTTCAAAATCACAAGAAAGTATCAACTTTTCTGACCAGACATTTTAATCATATAGCTCAGGAAATGCAGGAAGAAAGAACAGAGGCCATAGAGGAACTAACCCAAGCAATACCTCACATCATAACCAATGAGAAAAACACAGCCCTGTTAAGAGCTATCTCGATGGAGGAAGTGGAAGAAGCCGTCAAGAGTATGCCGAATGATAAAGCACCTGGGCCTAAGAGTTTTAAAATAAATTTCTATAAATCCTGCTGCCCTACTATTAAAACAGAGGTTTGGGAAGTTGTAGAAGATTATAGACGCTCCTGCTCCATTCTCAAGTCGCTAAATTCCACCTTTCTTGCTCTAATTCCTAAGGAAGAAGAAGCCAACTCTCCCGAAAAATTCAGACCTATAGCTTTATGTAATGTGATATATAAAATCATATCTAAAGTTATAGCGAGTATACTTAAGCCAATTCTTCCTGATTTAATTCCGGAAGAGCAGTTAGGCTACGTGGAGGGCAGACAAATTTTGGACAATATCCTTTTTAGCTCAGGAGATGGTTCATACCCTTCAGACATGAAAATTAGCAAGTATGTTAATGCAAATGGATCTCTCCAAAGCATTCGATAAAGTCAACTGGAATTATCTGGAAGCCATTTTGAATGATTTTGGCTTTGACAAGCAATGGACCAAATGGATCCTAGCACTGATTAAATCCACCAAATTGTCTATCCTAGTCAATGGCTCCCCCTCGGAGCCCTTCTCCCCCTCCCGTGGCATCAGGCAAGGAGCCCTCTCTCCCCCTTCCTTTTTGTGATCCTTATGGAAGGGCTCAGCAGACTCATTCACAAAGAAAGAGATGAAGGAAAAATTAAAGGATTACATCCACTTCACTCCATTTCTGCAACAACGCACCAACAGTTTGTAGATGACACCATGCTGCATGGCACTCCAACAGTGAAAGAAGATGTGGCTTTCAAGAACATTCTAGACCTCTTCAGCAAAACCTCAGGTATGGAGATTAATCATGCTAAATCTACTATTTTCTTCTTTAATGCTCATCTAGCCATTGAGAAGCATCTATCTAATATTCTAGGATTCCGAAGGGGCAGTCTGCCCTCTAAGTATCTAGGAGCCCCGCTAACAACCAAACCTTGGCAAAAAATTCACTGGGAGAAAATCTTGGTGAAAATGGAGAAAAGGTGTAAACATTGGACTCATAGGGCCCTTAATTTTGCTTGAAGATTGGTCCTCACTAAAGAAATACTGCAAGCTATTCTGCAGTATCTGCTTTCCATTATGCCGGCTCCTAATGGAGTCCTCCAGAAAATTAGAACTATACAAAGATCATTTATGTGGAGTGGAAATGATGAGAAAAAGAAATGGGCACTTGTGGCCTGGAACAAAATTTGAAAATCAAAAGCAGCAGGGGGCTTAAATCTCATAGATCCCCACACCATCAACATGACTTTTGGAGCCAAGTTGTGGTGGCGATGGTTGAAGGAACCCAATCTACCATGGGCCAGACGCTGGAAGGAAAAATATACTCCTGGCTGCAATAACCAGGACTTAATAAGGTTATAGGAAGTGATAGAGGGTTCTCCAATATGGACTTTAGCAAGAAGGAACCATAACTTAGTTCAGGATCACAATTTCTGGGAAATCTGCAACGGGGAAACTGCTTTTTTTTCGGAAGATTCTTGGCAGCAACTCCCAAGGCTAGAAAAACCAGAGCTAGCAGATTTTAAAAGAGAATGTTAGAAGAGGGGAAGGTATACTGTACACCATTATTGGAGCCACAGCAGTAGCGACCAAGAATGGAGAGATTGGTTAATCAAAGATACTGACATCTCAATTGAGGTAAAAAATAATATAAGGGATCTGCTAAGCCATCTAAACAAAAGAAAAATCAGAAAAGCTACAGAAAATGATAAGCTAATATGGGGCATGAAAGGGAGTCGTAATTTTACACTCAAAGAAGCCAGAGAGTAGCTAGAGCACTCCGACCAGGGGGAGGTTATGCAATGGAGCAACAAGGTCTGGGATTCCTTGTTTTGGCCCAAAATAAAAAACCTTTCTATGGCTCCTAATGTGGATAAAAACTCTTACCTCGGAAAATTTGTGCAAAAAAGGATTTAATGGCCCTTCCAAATGCCCTTTGTGCAATACAGCTGAAGAAACTATGAACCATCTTTTCAACACCTGTGAATGGGCGGATCACCTATGGAAATGGATGGAAACCATAATGCAACAAGCAAACAAGGATAGGGATTCCATTCAAAACACCATTATGAACTGGCAAAGCGAGTATTCAAACAATTCAAGAATCAACAGTATTTGGAAAGTCCTGCCAGGCTTCATAACTTGGACCATATGGAAAGAAAGAAACAGAAGAATTTTTCAGAATGAGAACAAAAATTTAGAGCACTCGCAAGTTACCTTAACCCAAAACATTCGACAATTAATCTTGGTAAAGTGCAGAGCAGATCCTGATAACCAAGCTTCGGGCAGGGACCAACGAATTCTGAAAGCATTCAATTTGGACAATGGACAAAACATGGTAACCACAGAACGCCAACAAAAGCCAAGAATGGGGCCACTTGGTTGGAGTCATCCACCTGTAGGATTCCTAAAGCTGAACTTCGACGGTGCCTCGAGAGGCAATCCTCGTTTAGCAGGCATTGGGGGAATCATCAGGAATCATGAAGGGGAAATTCTTCACATTTACAACAAAGCCATAGGGAAAGGAACCAATAACGAAATGGAATTTGCAGCGACGGAAAGAGGACTAAGTATTCTTCGAATGAACCAAACAGGAAACACAGTGATTGAAGGCAATTCAGAGGTGGCCATAACAGTGGTCAGGACACTCTATAGGGGAACGCTAGCAAGTAAGGTTACTAGACATTGGCGACTCGCCAAGGTAACAGACAACATTGCCAAAATGTTAGGAGAAATGAGAGGTCTCACCTTTCAGGCGGTACGACAAAAAGCTAATGCGGTTGCTGACCACTTGTTGAATCATGGGATTGAACACCCTAACACAATGTGGGACAGCAGTTGGCAGGATATTGACAATCCAGAATTAAGGGGCAAATGTATGCAGCTCTCCATGTTGGATTTGGTGATGGCAAAGGAATCCGACCGGAGGGTGGAATAATACAACGTCACAATTGATTAGACATGCTAACTAGGCAGGCACCATTAAATCCCATCATGGCTCGAAGGACAAATGAGATGAGGGAAGTTATGTTAGAAGTAGGTGATAAAGATTTTTACAGTTTTCATGATCTGTAATGGTATGAGATGCCGCAATATGATCAAGAAGGGGAAAACTTGGCAAGATATGGAGCAGGCAGGGAGCGGTGACCGTAAGGGGAGGAAATTATACCACAACCCTACCAATATTCCGTCATGCAGCAATTATGTTGATCAGACATGCAAGTTGCACAGACAAAGGCAACCATACACCGATAACCTCCCAGGAATTCGATATTTAACTACCATCAGAGACAAGAGGAAAATAATTGTTTTATCATGTAGCAAGACATAGCCCTTTCACTCTGCAGATAGCGCTCAGGAAAACACCACGAGAGCAAGCAACAAAATGGCAGGGGAGGGCATCCGCAATGAGTCTACTAACAAAGACCTTCGCCATGCGAAAGAGATGTACGAAAAGTGGACCTCTCAACGCAACAAGCGTAAAATCATCGACTTGGAAGCAATGGTCCAGGAGGAGGAGAAAAAGCTTTCAGACCAGCAACTTGGGAAAGAGGTGGACTGGCTCCTGGACCCTGGAATAGCCAACACTCGTGCCACTCAATTCGTTAGAACCCAAGCTGAGAGCTGGCACATGAAGACCCTTCTCGTGAAGGCTCTAAGTATACAGGATGAACATGTGGAGAAGCTACAAAAGCTTTAGAATCTCACAAAAGCTATGGAGAATGATCATATGGTGGTCATTGAAAGCATTGAATTCAAGCTGACCTTGCTGGATCAACAGGCTGATTCCATCAACAGAAAACTCATGGTTCTGATTAAACTCTTAAGGAACGTCATTGGCCATGACAACAAGCGTTCATAGATGCAGAAAGGAGATTCGACCGGTGATCAGTAGGGCAATCCTCCCAAGCCGGGACATGTAAACATGTAAAGGTCTGCACTGGCCTAGGTGGTCTGTTTCTCTGTTTTTGCAGCCTGCTATCCTCGCCCCCTTCTTCTTTTATGGGTTGATATGTCTTATGTCTGAGGAGCTTGTCTAGAGTCTTCTCCGACAGTTCTTCTTTCTCAATGCCCTTTTGTTCGCTCTGGTTCTTTGTCGCCCTACGTGGTGTGCTGGTTTTGAGTTTTTAGTTTCTCTTTTTGGTCACCTGAAATTTGGTCTCCTTAGTTAGGTCTGCTTTCAAGTGGCTCGTAATCTGCAGATGCAGAAGTTTTGTACTATATTTTCTTTTTTTTAATATAAAAAGCTGACTTATACAAACAAAAGAAGACCAAATTCATTTATACTTCCTATAGTTAGACCAGGGACTCCTAAAAGTAGGAAGGGACCTAGAAATGCTATTTT
>APFE031321879.1:177108-190972 GCA_000404065.3 Pinus taeda
CAAGGTCATCCCTGCATGTGATGAGCTTGGTCAGATACATAGAGTTCCTCTCATCCCTTTCACACTTGATCTTTTAAAGTTTTTCCTTCAGTGCTAGCTTCCTCTGATCACTATTATTCTCATATAAATCTTTCAATGTTTTCCACATTGCATGTGGAGTCTACTTCCCATGGAGGCTCAAGACAATGTGATCTCGCACTCCCTCCAAGAGAATTCTCCTAGCTCTAGCCACACACTTCCTCCATTCCACCTGCTCAATCTTGTGAGTAGGTTTATGAATTTCTTGATCAATGAAATCCTTGAGGCCATTATCTTCCAAAACAGCCTCCATGTGATCCTTGCAAGCTATATAGTTTGAGCTACCATCAATGGCATACTCAAGCCTCAAACCATAGAACCCCATCGATGAAATAGACGTGATAAGAACTTGATATCTATATCCTGAATAATAAACTTCAAATTTCTCCTGCTAGTATATTGTTCTTGCTTGATCACCTGTGTTTTGATACCATGTAGAAATTTCACTTGTAGAACAAACTGATATATGCAATTTCCTAAAGCATAATACTTGTTCTACTTCTACAAAACATTAAGCATAAACATAATTCAATTCATGAGAAACATCAATTAGAATCATGCGTAACTGATCAAGAGAAATAATCACACATAACGCAAGATATATCCAGGTGAAAGCACCAACATAAAACCGAACTTTGTATTATCAGTCAAGTGACGATCCTCAACAATATACAAAAAGAATCAGCTCAATAGCTATCATGCTCTCTCTGTAATCAGAAGATGAAGGTCATAGACTATCTAGGCCTCAATATATAGTTCACAAGTCCTCCAATCTCCTATATTAAGTATTTCTCTTGGAAATAGATCATTCTCCATGCAAGGTATACTTACTAGAAATATCCAAGTATCTGATAGTACACTGTCCCTCATTTGATCTCAACTGGGTCTCTGTCTAAAATGACATGCATTAGTTATCCATGAGGGAGTTAGAGTCAGTCTGGTCAGTCCTCCGTCAGAGATCAAAAATCTTTATGCATTTCATGTTTAGGTGTCCCGCTCCAATCTCCCAGCTGCATTCTGCTAGGGGCATGCCATAATCTTACAGAGAAGGTCATGATAGTCATTCCCCTTCATCTTTGGCTCCTACTGGCTCAGATCTTTTGTCAATAATCATCAAAGTCCATGACAGTCAAGGTCTAGTCCTTTAAAGGACAAAGGCCATTTGTGAGGTCTAGGTCTAGGAATTCATCAATTTTGTCTTTGAACATGTCCAGTAAAGCCATGCAGGCCAGAGTGAGGCCCTTACACAGTTATGGTTCGGAGAGCTTCATCGTCATGCTAATAGACTTCGACTCTTCTTCAAAACTTTGTTTTAAAGAAAAGTTAACCAGTGTCATTTATGACAAAATTTTCAAAAAAAAAGTCGCCAGTTGATTTTTTCAGATGCAGTCATGGTTTCCATGGCAAAATATCCTGTCGTACAATCCCTGCAAATAGTGCTGAAAATTTCATCATTTGAGCTAAAATTTCAAAGGGAAAGTGAAAATCAGTGTGTTTTAAAGTCAGTGAAAAAGTGCCAAAACATAACATTAGAAAAATGGGTTTTTGAAGAGGCAAAAATTAAACCCATCTCTTCCAAGGCTATATATACATTTTTTTATCAAAACCAAAGGCATTGTGCTATTACAAGCCTTGGAGAAGCATTGTAAAGGTGTGAGTGTGCATTTGTGAGCGTTTGAGTGAGTTGGAGGCGGTTTTAGAGGGCGCGACGCATATACCTAGGAGCGTGGCGCACACAGAGGGCGCGACGTACATGCATCCTGCCCACAATTCAATTTCTCGAACGACGCGGTGCATACCCATGGCGCGGTGCAATGGGCTTTGCGCACGACGCATACAGACAAGGGTCAAAACAAGTGCCCAATCACTTCAAAATTTCGGTGAAGCCTATCAAATTGAGAGGTAGGCCTTATATCATCCCTTGATCATCAGATTTTGTTAATGATATGGTGTTTATAGAGATGTTTCAATGCCACCAAAATGTATAAAATTGACCATAAGAAATCACCTAGAACCATGATGGCTAGGGTTGTTAGAATGTCTTGTTAGTTCCAAGGTTTCACTCCACTTACTTTTTCCCTTCACCTATCATTTTTCCCATCCTCCCTCTCTCATTTTTCCTAAAATCCCTACCCTAAACTAGTACCAAACCCTCTCCCCTATCCCTCCACTATTTGGCCAACATGTCACCCCAAACCTTACCCTCTCAAAACCCCCAAAATCCTCGCATATCCCTAACAAAATTCTCCCTATAACCCCTATTCTCGTTACATCACTCCCTTCCTAATACTCCCTGTTTCATTGTTCCCCTTGGTAACAAATATTGCAAAGGCACCCAGCCTCACACCATCATTAAAGGGAAACCTAATCACAATCCATACTATAGTCATGACATCACAACATTCGTCAGAGTGTGAGATGGAAACAAAGAGTGACTCATCCTCAGAAGAGCAGGCTCCCAGGAGACATCACAAGAGTGGTAAACATGTCAGGGATGACCCGACTACCCTCACTGAATTACAAGAATTCCTTCAAGCCATGTCATGTTTCCAGCACCTAGCATGTTTTGAATTTTTTCAAAGGGGTGAAAATTTTAGAGTTCATCATGATTTGGCCCGCCTATTTGTGCTTCATCTACATGGAGGTCAGTCTATCTTGGTCGGGGTCACTTTCACATTGACACCCGAAGCTATATAAGTGGCAACAGGTATACCAAATATTGAAGAATAGTGGCATAAGAAGAAGAAGGCAGATAGGCAACACTATGAGCCTTACATCAAGGCCAGATTCTTGAGCCAACTCACAAGAGTCTTTCCCTTCAGATACTTGAAAGGTGAGTATGTTCCACTCATGAGATTGATCATGAAATACTTCAGCTGTGACGGGAGGTTCTCTCGACTGTATGACTATCACATCCGGTTGCTTGTGCACTTTAATAGGGTGAGGATGATGAACCTCCCATTTTTCATATGCAGGAACATAGAGAGGATGAACACCTTCATGCTGCATAAGACACACCAACAACAGCTTAACAGTGTGTTTCACTTTGCTCTTATCCGGATTTTGGTAGATCACCAGTTGGGATTGCAGGGCATTGCTTTGGAGGACTTCATCTCCCGTGACTTCTTCAGCACATCACAGGTACTATCAAAGCCAGAGCAGGGGATGGGTGGTCCTTCTCATCAGCATGAGAACCATGAGACCACTACCATGCCAATTTTTGTTACATATCAGAGAGGCAGTAGGCACTTGTTTGCAGCAGCAAAGCGAGTGTTATCTCCGCCGAGGGTGGAAGTGGCCTCGCTTCCGGCATTGACTACATAGGTACTGAACAAGGGCAAGAAGCCCGTGCATGATGAGGAGCCATCAGGTGTACAGGACAGTGATGTCATCCTCATTTAGGATGATGAGGCAGAGGCAGAAAATGCCAAACATAAGATGACCATTCAGGAGCAGGACTCGGAGATCGAAGTCTTGATGCTCAATGTGGAGACGGCTAGATGGAACATCAAGTATCTGGGGTAGAGGAACAAATAGCTTGAGAACCATCAGGCAATCATGGAGCTGCAAAGCATCCGTGAGAATCGACAAGCTCCCAGTAGAGGAGGATCGTGCTCACTACCTTGGAACAAGAGATCAACAACCATCGTGCTTCTTGGTTAGAGCGGGTCAATCTACACCTAGAGAGACTACTGGAGAATGACAATAGTGACAAAACCATATTGAGGAGGATGGCTTGTCATTACAGGGCACGAAACATGAGCGCAAAGGCCCGAATAATGAGCTTGAAGGCCAAACGAAGCAGAGCAACAAAAGAGGCAAAAGAGCAAGATTGACTTTGAATCTTGGCGAAAGCTTTTGTGGCCCAACATAGTGCCTCTTAGAGAACCGCCAGCCCAAATTTCGAGAAATTTGGGACAATTTTGGTCGCATGGAAATTTTTTGGCACAAACACAGGTTTTTTCTCTATACATGCCACGCCACCGGCACGACGCGCAATATTGGGAGCTCCAAATGAGAAATGGTTTGCATTTTTTGATTCAGCAGGAAAAATCACGACTACTGGTACTCGAGCAAGAAATTTGAACATGATTTGAGTCTCCAAGAGGTCAAAAACACGCAAAAATGGCCTCACTGCCCCTATTTTGACACATAGGGAGCAGTCTTGGGAGGATGAAGATTTGGAGGGGAAAATGAGCTCCAAATTCAAAAATTCCACTTGGGTTAGAAATTAAACAGCACAGGCTTTCAAACAAGAACACTTGGGCACATTTTGGACTCCTGAAAGAGCCTCCAAACTTGCCTCAATGTGGCGCAATGCATACGGAAAAGGGCACGACGCATATAGGAAAAAAGGCCCAAAATGCCTCTGTTTCACGAAATTTCGCTCCCCAACTTTTTATAAGTGGGCCCCCTCATCTACACTTCGTTTTCTCGACACAAAAGGTGGCTTTTAGAGAATTTTCACTCCAGATGGACATTTATCCAAGTGGCAAATGAAGGCAAAGTGTCACCCAAGCCATTTGTCATGTTTGTGGCACTGCACCTGTAGCTGATGTTTGGCTCTCCACCTTCATTTTCTAATGATTCGAGTAACTCCCCAACCCTTGGGCATTCTATCTCTTCATGGCACATTCTATATATTGTATGAAAGCTATTTGCAAAGGGTTGGTTGGCTTCTAACTTCTGGGAGACTGTGAGAAACAAACTCTGTTTCTGCATTGTATATTTTTTACAGAGGATTAATAAAAGGCAGTGGCTCTGTTTCATGAGATTCATGTGGTTGTGAGTGGAGAAAATGTGTCTCTTATGTTTCATATGTATCTTGTTATGTTTCATAGTTCATTTCATATTCATTTCCAGTGAAATATTCTAAGTTAGCTACGGTATAATTCAATTTTATTGCTCTGCTTGTGGGAAAATTTCATGTTCAGTGTTCATTCTTCTGCTGAAAAGGATTCATGTTGTCCATGCCCTTTTTACCCTCTTAATCAATCTCTCCATTCCGCACTATCTTAAACTAAGTTTCTAGTCTTTCCACATATCTTACCTCATGAAGTAATCCGTGCCTTTGTATTAAGTTCTCTGTTCATTGAGGTCCATTGGTCCCATACCATCCAGAAACACAGTCATTCATAAAAATCGCTTCTTGTATTCATATACACTTACTAGCCTAAGATAAATAGTTCACTGTAAGTCATCTCAGGGCTTTTCGTTTATTTATTCACTAAGTGTGACTTGGAGAGATCCCTCTCCTATTCTGGTAGGGCTAACTACCAGACTGAGGGTGGTTTGTGGTTACCCTAAATTTTTCCTTCCTTCATCCGAAGGCGGATTTAAGTGATAACATAGTGGCGACTCCACTGGGGACAAATCAATCCCCTTGCTTCTTAATAATTCTAATCTTCTGGATGATAAGTTTAAGATTTGATAGGCTGAGTAAAGTTGGTTGTGTCATTTGATTTTTCTCAATAGCACGCTGGCTTCTAGAAGATACACCAGAGCTAATCCAGATCCCAACCCTGCACACATCTATGAAAATCCCAATTTGATTTCAAGAATTCGTCGTCAAGAAAGATCTATATCGCCCGTGCTCAAATCCCATTCATGCCGAGACATTTTTGAGTATATTGAAGAGCTAGAGTTTGATGAGCAGTCTGAATTATCGTTGTTAGAAACCAAGATCGAAAGAGCGGTTGACTCTACTGTCAACAATCCACAGTTTCTTGTAGAATTGGAGACAGAAAGGGCTAACCGGTCTGTTGATAACTACATAGTAGCTCAACTTCAAACTCCAATTGTTAGCCCCTTAAAAATTGTGAACATTGCTGCAACGCCTCCGAGGACAAATCCACCAAGAGTGATGGCTGCCCGTTTTGCACCTCTTGTCTTGCCTCAAGTTTTATATGATATGCCCGTTGATTACCAAAGAAAAATCCCATTTTTTGGTAGCACTCCTAATGGAATTAATGCTCAACAACATGTGGATAGAATGGCAAACTTCTATGAACTGCACGAGATCGATGCAGAGAATGTGGCAATGAGACTTTTTGTACAAACATTTGCAGGTGAAGTGAGGAAATGGTTTAGAGGTTTTCCGACTGCTCGTATCGCTACCTTGGTTGACTTACAGAGACAATTTTTGAACCGTTGGGAAGTGAAAAAGATTCCTCTTCAAATTCTGGTTGAATATGAGCAAATCAAAAGAAACATTGGTGAGTCGGTCCAAGATTATTGCACTAGATTCAATACAGTTTATAATGAAATTCTGGATAATCTAAGGCCACCTATGGGACTAGCCATGTTGAATTTCTTGGATGGATTTGATGCTCACATGGCTTATCAATAGAGAGAAAGAGAACCAGCTACAATGGAAGACATGCAAAAGATAGTGGTTAGCGTTAAAGCAAATATGTTGACCAAGAGATCTAGAGCAAAAGAAGAGAAGAAGGTCACTGCAAAGGAAGAATCTTACTCATTAGATCAGCTACTTCGAAAGGTAGAACAGATGCTTGAAAGAGTGAAACTTGACAAACCAGATCCACAAGTTAGAAATCCTAACTTCCGTGGCCAGCAACAACCATAGTATAGAATACGACAGAGAGATCAACGAGCTCAAGGGCCGATTGCACAACCGCCAGTATAGACACCTTTGCCTCAAAACTTTGCACATGGACCAGAATCAGATGAGGAAGAGAATTTAATAGGCGAAGAAAATCACCTCTTTACTCCTGATGACTTGACTACTTATCTCACTGAAGAGGAGGAGTATGCAGAGAATTCAGCTGCACACAAAGATGTAGATTTCATTCTAGCAAGTGACACTGTCTTGGAGGAGGAATCAGATGAATACCAAAGAGGCTACATGAGCACTTTGTCCACCCAACAACAGTGATATTCACTTAGAAACAGAGATGTGCCAGTCATACCCATTCAAAAAAGGAAGGATTTTGAAGCGTCAAAGAATGATTCAGCAGTTACACAAAGGAAAGGAAAGGAGGCAGTTGATCCCGAGAGCAGCAAATCACCATCAACAGAACAATCACATCAGCAAGTTGCATCGAAAGAAAATGAAAGGAAGGAAATCCCAGTCAAAGAGGTAGAAAAGATTCTCGCTTTCAATTTCGAGAATGAGATTTCTAAATTGAAGATATCCATCCCCTTGACTGAAATATTGAAGAACAACAGTTATAAAGGACAAGTATCTAAAATGTTGAATTTGGACCCAATGTCTGACATGGTGAATGTCGAAGATGATCAACCTGAAATGATTTTTGGGCCAACATCAAATGGTGAGGCTCCTGATAGTGATGTGCCACCTTTTTACATTAGTTTAAGGTTGCATGATTTTATGTTACATAATGCCATGTTCGATTCCGGAGCTTCTCACAATCTCATGCCCAAGGAAATCATGGATAAGCTTGGTCTACACATCACCTAGCAATATCATGATCTATATTCATTTGATTCCAGCAGAGTAAGATGTATAGGTCTCATCAAAGACTTGGTTGTGAGTTTGGATCAGCTCCTAATGAAGATTTTTTTGATGGATGTTGTGGTAGCAGACATTCCTCCAAGGTTTGGCATGCTTCTTTCCAGGTCTTGGGTAGCGAAACTGAAAGGGACACTATAGCTAGATTTATCCTATGTTCCAGTATTTGGATAAATGAGGAAATTGTATCAGGAACAAAAAATGAGGTACATGATCACAAGCAATGAGAAACCAATTAATCATCCTATTAACTATGTACATACAGATTTAAATGATATAGATAGTCAGTTGGTAGAAGGAGATGACATTCTGGAAATAATAGAAAATTTCATAGAAGTTTTAAAAAAAGAAGAACAAGAACAGTAGAACACCATTGGGCAATCAGCTGAAAGCAATGGACAACAAGCAGACAAGGCACAACAAACATATTTCCAGCACTTTCAAGAGGAGGAAGAAGGTTTTTGGACCATGGATTTCGATGGAGCATTGGGAAATTATGGCAGTGGAATTGGAATTTGGGTACGTAGTCCTTTCTCTACCCTAAACAAAGTCCCTAGTAACGTATGGGTATGCTCTTACAATTTGGCTTTTAAGTGTTCAAATAATGAAGCTGAGTATGAAGCTTTGATTGCTGGCCTAAAGATTCTAGCAAATCTGAACGGCAAGAGGATTTCAGTATATGGCGACTCTGAATTGGTTATCAAGGAGGTCAGAGACGAATATCAAGCAAGGCATCCCAGGATGCAGGCCTACCGTAATGCAGTCCTAGACATTTTAAAATTATTTTCCAAATAAACCTTGACATGTGTGCCTCGTATACAAAATAGTATTACTGATGCTCTTGCCAAGACAGTGAGTAGTTTGAAGATCCCTATGAACTCTAGCAACAAATTCGAAATCCATGTCAAGCATTGTCCAACTGTTCCAGACAATCAGAGATATTGGTAAGTGTTCCAAGATTATGAGGAGATTGATGATTTTCTGCAAAACAAAGGCAAGTTCAAAGAGACCTCAATTGATGAAGAAAATGACGATGGAAAAGGTAACGATACATATGAGGTACATATTAATGAAATGGACGTGTTGCAGCTAAAGAATAACGTTATTCCCAAAGGCTTGATACCTCTAGAAGAGCTCTTTGATCAAGATGATGTATCCCACAGGCCAACGTTGCAGCCAACAGAGAAGGGTGTGGAAGAGGTCAATATCAGGACAGTTGCAAATCCTAAATTGGTAAAATTGTCCAAAGCATTGCTGCCAAAGATCAAGGACAAATATATCAGTTTGATGTCTTCATTTGCAGATGTGTTTGCTTAGGACTATTCTGACTTAAAGACATATGACACCAATATAATTCAGCACACTATACCCATCAACCCCAATAAAAAACCATTGAGACAGAAGTTGAGAAGGCTAAATCGAAAGTCGTTTCCATCTATTGGAAAGGAGATCAACAAGTTGCACAAATCAGGGATCATTGTGCCAATCAGATTTTCAGATTGGATCTCTAACTTGGTGCCCATAAGGAAGAAGACATGTGAGATTTGATTATGCATTGATTTCAAAAATCTCAACAAAGTTTCATTGAAGCACAACTATCCACTACGCAAAATGGACCATATACTTCAGCGAGTAGTGGGAGCATCTCGTATGTCACTGCTTGATGGTTATTCTCGATATAACCAAGTTTCTATCCATGATGATGACCGAGACAAGACAGTGTTCACCACTCCATGGGGAACCTTTCATTACACAAAAATGACTTTCGGTTTAAAGAATGCGGGTGCCACATTTCAGCATGCTATGGACTTGGCTTTTGCAAATGAGAAGGATGTCTTTTTGGTGGTATATTTGGATGATTTGACAGTGTTTTCTAAATCTGATGAAGAGCACATGCACCATCTTAAAACCATCTTCCTAAAGTGCAGAAAAGATGTCTTGTCCCTGAACCCAAAGAAGAGTTTTTTTTCCATGGAAGAAGGCAAACTACTCGGGCACATTCTCTCAAAAG
Organism: Pinus taeda; assembly: GCA_000404065.3. Classification (NCBI taxonomy): domain Eukaryota; kingdom Viridiplantae; phylum Streptophyta; class Pinopsida; order Pinales; family Pinaceae; genus Pinus; species Pinus taeda. The sequence continues at coordinate 186,690 of APFE031321879.1, forward strand.
ATGGCATCTGTATTGACCCAGCACCTGTGCAAGCAATTCGGCAAATCGATCTGCCATAGAATGAAAAAGAGATACAATCATTCAATGGTAAGATGAATTTCCTACGCCGCTTTGTATCCAATCTTGTCGAACATCTAAGAGAGATGACAAACATGCTTAAGAAGGACAACCAAGTGAAATTGACGGAAGAGGCTATAAAATCTTTCAATTTGGTCAAATTGGCTCTTTTCTCAGCACTAGTTCTAGTGAGCCCGGACTACACTCAAGATTTCATATTGTTTCCATTTTCTTCAGAGCATACTATGGCAGCGATATTATTGGAGAAGAGAGATGATCATGAAATACCCATTGCATTTTTCAGTAGAGCTATAAGAGACGCAACTTTAAAGTATAACATGATGGAGAAGTAAGCTTGTGCACTTGTGAAGGCATTGAAAGATTTCCGGGTGTATATTCTACATTCTCACATTCTCGCCTATGTTCCTAATGCTGCTGTAAAATATGTTTTAGTGCAGACCGATCCAGAAGGAAGAAGAGGCAAGTGGATTGCAGCCTTGTTGGAATATGATGTGGAAATAAAGCCCACAAAGCTAGTGAAAGGATAGGGATTAACAAAGCTAATGGCTAAATCAAACATGCATGCTTTGGACATAAATCTAATTGCTACTATGTCGGATGAGAATGATGAAAAATCGCCAATTCAGGTATCTGAAATGTTTTCTCTTTCTCCATGGTATTCAGATATCATATATGTGCTCAAAACTTTGTCACCACCGCCCGGCATGACTAGAAACAATGCGATAACACTCAAGTTGAAGGCTGCCAAGCTTTGCATTCTTAATTCAGCACTATATTGGAAAGATCCCGCTAGTGTTTTGTTAAATTGTTTGGTGGAAAGGCAAGCAAAGAAAGTCATGGAGGACTGCGACCAAGGAGACTGTGGTGGTCACCTTTTTTGGAAGTCAACAACAAACAAAATTTTGAGAGTAGGGTACTATTGGCCGAAATTGTTTGCTGATGTATATAAGATGGTCAAGCACTGTCATAAGTGTCAAATGTTCGAAGGGAAGCAGAAGTTACAGCCTCTACCACTCAAGCCCGTAGAGGTGAGTGCCCCTTTTCAGTAATAGGGGTTGGATTTCATTGGTGAAATTCATCTCGCTTCTTCCGGACAACATAGATGTATCCTCACAGCCATAGATTACTTCAAAAAATGGATTGAGGTGATTCCCACCAGAAAAGCTACAAATGCGGTAATCATTTCATTCCTTGAAAATAACATCTTGTCTCGCTTTGGTTGTCTGAATAAGCTAATCACTGATAATGAAGCAGCTTTCAAATAAAAAAGGATGGTAGAGTTTTGTCATAAATATCACATCATTTTGGGTCATTCAACTACCTATCATCTGCAAGGCAATGGATTGGAAGAATCTTCAAACAAATCATTGGTCAACATAATCAAGAAGCTGCTGGAAATAAACAAGAAGAGATGGCACAAGATGTTGGTAAATCTGCTTTGGACTGATTGGGTCAGTCAGAAGAAATCCATAGGTACGTCACCATTTGAGCTTGTTTATGGAGTTCATATAGTATTTCATTCCTCTCTCGCTGCCCCAGTTGTCAAACTTCTTCATGAGGCCGGCAATGAAGAAGATCCCATGGAGAGAAGGTTGAATCTAATGGTCCACTTGCAGCAGACTAGACAAGAAGTTTTCAAGAACACATCCAAATTGCAGGAGAAAATCAAGAAAATTTATGAAAGAAAGTCAAAGGTGGATGATGTGGTGCTGAAGTGGGATGCAAAGAATGAGGAGAAAGGCAAGCACGGTAAGTTCGAGAACCACTGGAAAGGTCCTTTCAAGGTTGCAGCATATCGGGGGCAGAATGCCTTTCTTCTGAAGGAATAAACGAAGAAGATTGTCCAGGAGGACTGATCAATGGTTGGCTGCTCAAGCGGTACCATTTCTAAGTTATTAATGATGCTTCCACTATCACTGTAAATACCATTTTACTTCAGTTTCGTTAGAGTTGTTCAAGCTAGAGTTTAAGTCATTTCAATGTCAAGTTTGAGTCAGTTTTGTGGTCATTTCAGTTTCATAAATGAGTTAGATTCATGTATTATTTATCAAAATGATGACTCCATAGCCCAATGGATGAAGGCACTATCTAGCTCTTCCAGAGATCTGCTGTTCTTGGCACCTCCAAGGAGCTACCATCCCCCATTGGAGCCAATGTTAGAGACGGTCTGGTTAGTCCTCCACCAGAGATCAAAACTCTTTATGCATTTGATGTTTAGGTGTCCCGCTCCATTCTCCCAGGTGCATTCCTCTAGGGGCATGCCATAATCTGACAGAGAAGGTCATGATAGTCATTCCCCCTCATGTCTAGCTCCTGTTGGCTCAGGTCCTTTTTCAATAATCATCAAAGTCCATGACAGTCAAGGTCGGGTCCTTTAAAGGACAAATTTAATTTGTGAGGTCTAGGTCTAGGAATTCATCAATTTGGTCTTTGAACATGTCGAGTAATGCCATGCGGGCTAGAGTGAGGCCCTTACACAGTTATGGTTCGGAGAGCTTCATTGTCATGCGGATAGACTTCGACTCTTCTTCAAAACTTTGCTTTGAACTAAAGTCAAACAGTGTCATTTATGACAAAATTTGCAAAAAAAAAGTCGCCAGTTGATTTTTTCAGATGTAGTCATGGTTACCATGGCCAAATGTCCTGTTGTACAATCCCTACAAAGAGTGTCGAAAATTTCGTCATTTGAGCTAAAATTTCAAAGGGAAGTGGAAATCAGTGTGTTTTAAAGTCAATGAAAAAGTGCGAAACCATAACATTAGAAAAAGGGGTTTTTGAAGAGGCAAAAATTAAACCCATCTCTTCCAAGGATATATATACAAATTTTTATCAAAACCAAAGGCATTGTGCTATTAAAAGCCTTGGAGAAGCATTGTAAAGGTGTGAGTTTTCATTTGTGAGTTTTTGAGTGAGTCAGAGGCCGTTTTAGAGGGCGCGGTGCATATACCTAGGAGTGCGGCGCACACAGAGGATGCGGCGCACATGCAGCTCGCCCAGAGTTCAATTTTTCTAGGTGCATGGCACATACCTATGGTGCGGTGCACTAGTCTTTGCGCGCGGCGCATACAGACAATGGCCAAAACAAGGGCCCAATCACTTCCAAATTTCGATGAAGCCTATCAAATTGAGAGGTAGGCCTTATATCATCCCTTTCTCATTATATTTTGTCAATGATATGGTGTTTATAAAGATGTTTCAAAGCCACCAAAATGTATAAAATCGACCATAAGAAATCACCTTGAACCATGATGGCTAGGGTTGTTAAAATGTGTTGTTAGTGCCAAGGTTTTGCTCCACTCACCTTCTTCCCTTCACCTATCATTTTTTCCATCCTCCCTCTCTCATTTTTCATAAAATCCCTACCCTAAACTACTACCAAACCCTCTCCCCTATCCATCTACTATTTCGCCAACATGACACCTCAAACCCTACCCTCTCAAAAACCCCAAACTCCTCCCATATCCCTAACAAATTTCTCCCTATAACCCCTATTCCTATTACATCACACCCTTCCTAATACTCACTATTTCATTGTTTCCCTTGGTAATAGATATTGCAAAGGCACCCAGCCTCACACTATCATCAAAGGGCAACCTAATCACAGTCCATACTACAGTCATGACATCACAGCAATTGTCAGAGTATGAGATGGAAACACAAAGTCACTCATCCTCAGAAGAGCAGGCTCCGAGGAGACATCACTTGAGTGGTAAACATGACGGGGATGAGCCCACTACCCTCACTGAATTACAAGCATGCCCTCTTGCCATGTCATGTTTCGAGCACCTAGCATGTTTTGAATTTTGTCAAAGGGTGGCAAATGTTAGAGTTCATCATGAGTTGGCCCGCCTATTTGTGCTTCATCTACATGGAGGTCAGTCTATCCTGGCCGGGTCACTTTCACATTGACACCTAAAGCTATAGCAGTGGCAACAGGTATACCAAATGTTGGAGAATAGTGGCATAAGAAGAAGAAGGTATATAGGCAACACTATGAGCCTTACATCAAGGCCAGATTCTTGTGCCAGCTCACAAGAGTCTTTCCGTTCAGATACTTGAAAGATGAGTATGCTCGACTCATGAGATTGATCATGAAATATTTCAGTTGTGAGGGGAGGTTCTCTCGACTATATGCCTATCACATCCGGTTTCTCATGCACCTTACGAGGGTGAGGATGATGAACCTCCCATTTTTCATATGCAGG
>APFE031321879.1:217169-246731 GCA_000404065.3 Pinus taeda
ATGGGATAAGTTCCTCTTTCATAGGGATACATGAACCATCTGGAGGCGCTCAATACACGTCAAACAATCTTCTAGAATGCTCTAGAAAGGACAACAAGTAACTTTTTTAAGACAAAACTCGCGCATTTTGACCTTTACAGGAGTACACACCCACTCCTTTACATACAGAGCATGCAAGGACACAGGTATTGTGAACTTGGCATGCGTACACGCAGGTAAGGATGAGAGAAACTATGTACCCAGAGATAAACATGTTTTTAATGACTTTCTCTCTTTCTTGAAGTTTGACATGGAGAGCAGAGGTATGAGGCTTTCCAAGGAGGATAGTATGACTCTTGATGGAGCCATACTAACTGCAAATAGTCATGGTGACAAATTTTAGTTCTAACATAGTGGCGACCATACTGGGGAAGAACTAGTTTGCTTGTTAGTGTTATTTGATTTATAGCTATAGACACAGTCTGAAGTCACACCAGGTAGCCTTCAAACTACACATTGCTCTGCGAGTGCATAGTAGATAAACGTTGCTTCAGTCGATCTTAGGTGTAGCTTGTAATTGTAACACTTAACTTATAAATTGCCCCAGTAAGTGTATCAAGTTCAGATCTGATGGTTGATGGTGAACAATGGTCAGACATTAGAAGGCTGAAAACATTCACCTGGCGACTTTATTCACTGAACAATCCAGAAATCGATGCTTCATGGTGAATTCACTCTAGGGAGATCAGTAGCTATGAGATTTTCAAGATGGACCGAATCATGAGAAGATACACTCCCATGAGCCGAGATCACATTCCAGGTTTTCCGAATAAGATGTCGAAGGTAGATTGGTCAAGGAATCTGCCTACGTTTAACAATGATGGTAAGAAAGATGTTGCTTTACATCTGGTTAGATTTCATATACATATTCACAACTTGAAGGTGGATTTTCCTGAAGATTGCTTGATGAAGATATTCCTGGCCACAATGGAAGGTGAAGCCCAATCTTGGTATGAAAATTTGCCGCTGGCCTGGATTTATTGTTTAAAATATTTTCATGCCCTGTTCATTGAAATATATCAAGCGTCTTATCCATCATTAAATTTAGTTCGTGATTGTTGCAAACATGCTTCTATTTTTATTGAAAGCCTTGAGAAATATTACAAAGATAATAATTTCATGGATGATGAGATCATGGAGGCTCTGTATGAGAATCCATTTCAGCAAGATGAAGAGAACCTAGAGGATACCTATCAATATGCTCAGGAGACTTTGCAGCAAGTTGAAGATAATATGGCTGAAAATGATGAAAGGGAGAATGAAATTTCAGATCTGCCCACAGAAGAAGACATCATGCAGATTGCAGATTGTGATAATGTCCGGTCAGCTACTTCAGATTCAGATTCAGATCATGATGACCAAGCATATCTTGTGCTAAAGCCCATCAAAGAGAAATATGCTGTTGAAATCATCTGGAATGCAGAAGACAAAGTAATGGATCTAAATGTTCTAAGTCATACTGTCAGTCCATCATTAGAATATAGCCTTCATGAAGAAGCAATCCAGTCAGTTCATGAAAAACAGAAAGAAATATTTGTGCAAGAAAGTGACAAATCTCCTTTCGATAACTCAGTGATAAATGATAGTTTTAATGCCTTGTCATATGAAGATAATTACTGTTTAAGCAGAAGAAAACAAAAGGCATTGTCTCCTTTGACTGAAGATGAGATAGATCTACTTTTGAAAGGTCTTGTTTCAGTCAAAGTTACAGCAGATTTGCAGTGCACACATAGTCAGGAAAGTGTTGGTGAAATCTCTTCCTCTTTTGAAAATGATGACAGTCTTGTAACCAGTTTTATAGATCAGCAAACAGATAACATTTTCTTTCACAAAGGTGATAAGGCTATCATGTTTGATAATCTTGAAGATTGTTTTTTGTTTAAGAATGACCTAGACCATGAAGATGAGGAGTATGCGCTTCATAGAGACAATATGCCAGGATTTCTCATGGTCAAGGAACCTACAACTAACACTTAGATGGCAGAAGCACATACTTCTCTGTGCATTCCTATCCATCGGAAATCAATTGTTCTTTCAGATCAAAATGAAGAGACTACTTATATTTTTGCTACTGGATCTCAAGACAAGATAGTGCTTCAAGATTACCAAGATCCCTCCGGCATCCTTTTGCAAGCACTAGAGAAGATAAATGTTGCCTGGTTCATTATCATAAGCCTTAGCTTCAGTAGTTATTGTGAGTTGCCTACATGTACATCGTTCCACCCGCTCGAGAAAAGTGAGAGCAGAAATTTGGTATGTATTCATCTATTGGATTGGTTACATTGGAAATCTCATTATACATGATTGTACATATTTCATTAGTATGCAGGTGGTTGTCATCATGATTCCAAATCTTGATGGGTTGCTGCCTTTTTTCCAAAAGCTTTGTAAAGTCTTGTTTTAAGTCAGTCATGAGTCATTTATGTTTGGTCTGTTGAGTCAGTTTTTTCAAGTTATTTCAGTTTGCCATCGATTCGGTTTGAGTCAAGTTTCAGTCAGTTTTCAGTCAATTTTTCATTCAATAAATGTGTCAAAGGTTTTGTGTTATCCGTTCAAATAATGATTCCATCGCCCAATGGATGAAGGCACTGGTCTGCTCTCCTAAAGATCTGCCATTCTTGGCACCTCCAAGGAGTTACCATTCCCATTGGAGCCAATGTTAGTGTCAGTCTTTGCAGCCTTCCTCCAATGTTCAAACATGCTCTTACAAGCGATTTTAAGGTGTCAAAATCAAATTGTCATTTCAGTGAGTCTTCAAGCAAAATTTGGTCACTAGGGATTACGTCTAGGGTTTGCTTTCACTCCTTTCAAAGTTTCCCAAATGTCAGTTTATGTCACTATTCAGCTGAGTCTATCATCATTTAGAAGGTTGTTATCATCATGCCAGGTCCCATTGGGTCATTTTGACACCTTGTTCGTGCCTTAGTTGCGCCTAGGCAAGGTTCATTTCCCTCTCCTGGGCTTTTGAAGGCAATTTCTCTTGAATGGTCAAATCATTAGCAAAACTTGTACCCTGATGTTCATACACTTTCCCCTATCATTAATGTACCTTATTCAACACTTACCATCACTGAGAACCCCCAAATTCCTCATTTTTGCACAAACCCTAGTTTCTTGCCACAACTTGGCAATTTTCTAGGCTAGGCCTGTGTTTTTCCGTTTTGGACTCCTTCCCCTCACTCTATCTCTGAGATTCCACTTTCCCCTACTCCCTAACATCCCTCCCTACTTCCAAAAATTTCCCCAAGAATTTAGAAGCCCCTTATACCCTTCATTTCGCTTCATTTCGACAAAATCCCTTGTTTTACACATCGGGATAAGTTTCACTCAAAATATTTTATAGAGCACTCAAAGATGAATTTTGAAAACCTGAGAGTGGTTTTTGTCCAAAATAGGACAAGGAAGAAAAACCTCCTTCACTTCTTACACAGGTGTCATTTTTTTAGAGAAATGTCAAAAATACAATCGCCTCGGGAGAATTGATGCACCTCTGCAGTGACCTTGGGAAAATCAAGTTTTCTCCTATCTTGGTTGGCCAAATAACTTTCTTGATGAGTCAAAGGATAACTAGACAAAAATCTCTTTCCAATGAACTATCATGTGCTCAATTGGGAGTTGAGAAAGGCATTCAAAAGTTGACTGCAACAACACTTTGCCTTGAGGCAGCCTCATTTGGAACATTTTGACTAGTCTTAGGAGATTTGACTTTTGACAAGAAAATGAACTCCAAATTGCAAAATTCTAGTTGGGTTAGAAATTAGACTCAGAGACCTTTCCAGCAAGCTATCCTACGCCTGATTTTGACACTAGGAAGGCCTCCAAAAGCATCCTATGAAATGCACTATGTAGCGCGCTACCCATTGAGTGCGCGCGGCGCACTGGCTCCACTAGCCAGTGTAAAATTACATGCGCGCTACGCATATAGCCCCAAGGCTGGAAAACAACAGTTCATCAACCAAATTCTCATAAAACCAGTTCATTTGTCTTCAATTAAGTTATTTATGCCTGCTCAGTGATTCGTGGATTTGTTATGGTGTTTCGAATGTGAAGAAAACAAGTGTTTGATATGGTGAACATCAAACCCTACCTTATACCAAATATGCTCCTAGGGTTATGCATAAAATTTGAAGATTGTGTTGGTGCTAAATTCTTGCCATTTTTCAACCTTTTCTTTGTATTCCATCACTACTGTCGCTACCATGTGATCATATCGTTGTCCCTTCCCCATATTCATTATTCTCATATCCCTTTATACTTTTGGTTCCCATGTGAAATTCGAAACCCTATTGCTTACTACTAAATTCCTCCATTGATAAAATCCTAATCTCCATAAAATTCAAAGGCTGTTTCTTTTTCCTTGATTCCACTTGACTCACTAATATGTTGCCATTTCATTTCACTTCTGTCCTTCAAAACTACCGCGCATCACCATATCCCATTCCTATCTCACTTATAGGTGTTCTCAATCCCTCATTCCCCTTTGGCGCGCATTTGGCAATTGGAGACAAAGACACCAAGGTATCATTTCTCATTTTCAACATGTTGAACATACACTTCGCAACACCATGACTGACAACAACACATCAAACAACTAAGACAGAGATTGCACCACTGAACTGCATACACCAGGAGGACACTGAAGCGTCGTGAAACACCTGATCCACTCTGGATTTTGGCCAAGGCTTCATTGGATAGACATAATACATAATGGAGGGTCTTCACTCCAAATTTGAGAAATTTCAGAGAAATGTTTGTCATTTTGAAATTTTTGGCTTGCAAAATAGATTTTTCAGCACAACGCGTAGCGCGTCGACGCATGCGCTTATGATTGGGACACTTGCTGGAGGAAAACTTTATAGTTTTGGATTTTTCATGGTAAGTTAGGCATGCTCTAGTATGGCCGAGGCATTTCATCAAGTTATGGACGATCAAAAGGCCTAAAAACACCATGAAAACCACCTTGCTGCCACCTTTTGCTCCAGCAGGAAGTACTTCTGGGAGAATGACATTTGGAAGGGGCAAATGAGCTCCAAATTGGGAAATTCCACTTGGGCTGGATAGACGACATCCAGGGCTTTCGAACCAGCTATTGTGAGCTTGATTTTGATGTCAGGAAGTGCCCCAAAAGTAGGCTGAAAGGCACACGACTCATAGAGCTCAGGCGCGCAGCGCATAGAGATTTTTGGTCGAATTTTCACCTTCCAGCTCAGAATTTCGGCCAGTTATGACCACTTTCACCTCTTGATGTGATTTTTGACCCAGATTGATGTAATTTGATGTACATGATGTAACTTTTGAAATTATTTACCTATTTTATATGTTTCATTAAAAAAAATAGTAAAAATTTAATGAACGGATCAGTTTCCCTTCTTTTAGAGGCAAGTTGTTTTGGATGCCTAGATTTTAGTTCCATGATTAGAATTAGTTCAAATTGCTCCTAGAAGGAGGAGATCGACCCCTAGAGGCATGGGAAGGGGTTAGGATGGTCTATAATATGTATTTTCTTGGTCATTTTCAGGGGTTGGATAGGTTGGACACTTGGGATTGCTTTGGCATACTATTGTACATATTTTCTTTACATTTTTGGCTAAGGAAGGACCAGGGCTTTGCAACACTGTTTGGGATCCATGTGGATTTATGTTTTGATGGTGTGCTTCTTTCAGTAATTGTAAATTTTTATGTTTATCATTTTCCTTCTTTCATCTTCTGCAATTGAACAAATGAAGTTTTAAGGTAGAATCCATCATTTGATATGCTCTGCCTTTAAGTTTGTTCGATTTTCCATGTTTTCATCTGTTTAAGGAGAATCCCTTAAAGCTTCTTGCTCTCCTTAGCTCCTCGCCAGTCTAATATATCCATATCATTCACTTTTAAAGCACGAAGACAATCGTCTTCCTTGCCCCAATCGGATCTCTGCAAAAACTGTGTCTCATCCCCACACCCAAAATTGCCTTTCCCTTAGATTCAACAAAAACCCCAAAAAATCAACTTCAAACTCCTTGTACTTCATACCTAACCTAAAATTAATTACCAATTTAGTCATCTCGAGCCTCATCGATTACCTTTTGCCGAGATTGACCAGGAGAGAGCCCTCTCCTGTCCTCGTAGGGCTAGCTACGAGGTTGAGCGTGGTTTGATGTAGCCATGAGTTTTAGCTTATTTCAGCCTAAGGTGGATTTGAGTGCTAAGAGGTCCCATACCATCCCAGAAACATAGTCATTCATAAAAATCACTTCTTGTATTCATATTCACTTACTAGCCTAAGATAAATAGTTCATTGTAAGTCATCTCAGGCCTTTTCGTTTATTTATTCACTGCATGTGACTCGTAGAGAGCCCTCTCCTGTTCTGGTAGGGCTAGCTACCAGACTGAGCATGGTTTGTGGTTACCTTCAATTTTTCCTTCCTTTAGCCTCAGGTGGATTTAGGTGATAATGAAGGGAATGCTCAGTTATCTGAAATAATAGTTGTCACATGCATGCAATAATTAACGTATTATATTTCATTATTTTAACAACTTGTTAAAATAATCTAACTGGGCTTGACTAAGATAAACTATGTCAATTAATTCTCTCTTATAGAACTGAACCTTATCTCCATTAATCAAGGGATGAAATCCTAAATCAAGGGAGAAAATAATTGCATGATCTCACAAAGACTTCAAGTTTAATTTTCCATAATTAATTAACTCATGGATATTAATTAATTAATATTTTAAACTGTTGTTAATACCAAATTCGTTTTTACTTCTTATAGTTAGACCAGGTACTGCTAAAAATAAGATGGGACCCATAAATTCTATTTTTAGAACATTCTATTTTTAGCAATTTCACCTCTAACCCAATGTGGCCAATGACCTCACTGGTGAAACTGCTATTTTTAGACATGTTATTTTAGACATGCTATTTTTAGCACATTCTAAATTTAACATTTCTTGTTGCACATTTTTCAACACATCCATTTCTACATGATTTTTCGAAGATGAAACACTTCATCATCATCTCCATCTTGGAGACCAAATCAACTTTTTCCAAGTCAATATTAACACTATATGCCAAAGCAATCAACCTTTCATGTTAATTACACATACATGTTTAAATACAAGGAAATCATCAACATCCTTGTGTTCATGCATATCATTCTCATGGATGCATTTCATCCTTCAACTTTCACTTAAGTACATTGTAATTTCGAAGCTGAAATGAAATATAATGTTGTAGCAACAAAGTGGGTCTCCTACTCAACATTTTCCATTCACCTTCTTGGTTAAATCTTGCAACTTACATCTCATTAACAAAGAAATGCGAATAGATGCATCAAATTAAAAGACATGCAACCTTTAATTGGATAAGAACTATAACCATTTCTTACCAATCTATTTCAAAGGTGCTACCTTTGTTTGCACATGAACATCAGCATGTGAATCATCCTGAAACACATCATTCATGGAATGTTTCTTTCCATTCTTTCCATTTTCTCTTTCCACCTTCTTCAAGTTTCGTGGAAGCATTGTTGGATTCAGAGTCCAACACTTTGCAGCAACATGTCCCTGCTTCTGGTAGCAAGTGCAACACATGTGCATCCTCCTGACAACAAGATTTGCCTTGTACAATGGACCTTCAGCTTCTTCCTTCCTTTCCTTCAAAATTTTCTTATGCGTGGCCATTCTCTTCCAACATATAGAAACATTATGGTTATCCAAACCACAAAAGGAACATGCAATTATTTTCCAATTCTTACATGGAAATTTATCAGGCTTGGCATAATCAAAAGGAATATGATTAGAACCAAATTTATACCTTTCTCTTTCACCTTTATTTCCTTCTTGAGGAGGTGAATCAAGTGAAGACATGGCTCCCTTTGGAACACCATCAACCTCTTTAAGGCTGTCAGAAGTTCCACAACTCTCTAGTTCAAGTGTAAGCTTATGAACACCTAAATATTGCAAATGGTGTCTCAAGCTATTGCATTCTCCCTGAAAAAAACCTTCACAGCCTTGAGGTAGAAGACCTGAAATGAAACTCCTTCTTGGAACTGTTTCAATGGCCTTCATGGCAGCTTTGGAACTTTCTCCATAAGAGTGTCCATGGCCAAGACACAAACACTTAGGCCTTTCCTCAATCATTATTGGCTCAACAATACCCTGTGCATGTTTACCCAAGCCTTTTCCTTCATAGCCCATCTTGGGAATTAACTTGGAACCTATGCCTTTTGTATTTTTTTCAAAATAACCAATATAAATATTCTTAGAGGAATTTTAAGACAAACAAGAATCCTATACCTCTTCTTCAAGTTGATACTTGACCAAGGCTTCTCTAGGAACAAAGAGTTGTGTCTCTAACTCATGCATCCTTTTCAGGTTCATATTTGCAATATGAGGTTGCCTCTACATTTTCTGCAAATTGTCAGAAAGCAACTGCTTCTCTTCCTGCACAAAATTCAACTACTCTCTAAGTATGTTTCTCTTCCTTAAATCCTCATAAATTTCTCTCACCATATCCATCATAATGAACAAGTTTTGCTTCATGTCTCCATCAAAAAATCTTTTTATGAAGGAGGAATTTGAGGACTGACTTATAGAAGTAGTCATTATCAAAATGAACAAAATAACTTCAAACAAGATTAACAAAGAGCTTATTCAGGCAACGTTTGGAAACAAACCTCTTGTTCTTCAAGGATTGCTTTGAGGTCCTTTGGAATAAGAAGAATGCCTTCAGCACTTCTTCCTTTCTGTTCTCTCCTGGACTGAGCTATCAATAGCTTTCCCTTCACCTCTGAAAACTCAAACAATAGTCAATCTACAAACAAGCATACAATCAACCTCTGAGTGTTTACGCACCTTTCAGACAAGTAATTTTTGTTATGTCAATCAAGCATTCTTATCTGATACCACTTGCTTTGGTATAACCAACTTTGATATCACCGTGTTTGAAGTTGGGGTAATTCAAACTTAAGCTTTGATACCACCTGATTTGAAGATGGGGCACTAAAGGCTTCTTGTCAGCTTACACTAACCTCTCCCACTTCCAAAGCTTAAATATTCCCAAGATGTTATGATTAACCAATTGCACAATTAAAAAAAGCTTAAAATAGGTGTATGCTTGTGTATGTTTTTGGATTGTCAAGTGCTTATGTTGATTTTCTTAAACTGATATGAAAAACATATAACAGTAAATAAAGCAGAAAATACAATGCAACAATAAGAAATCACACATAACAACAATATAATAGGAATTTCGCCTTGATATCTTGTGTTACGGTCCACTCCATTGGTTTACAATGAACATATGAGTTTAGAAATACCATCTTATCCCACTGACTATCCTCACTCTACAGACAGATTTAGGCTTCTCTAGAATTGACTCCTTTAATCAACACTCTCAGCGATCTTGCTCTAGCTTGCACCAACTCCCTTAGAATTCTTTCAAATTTCTCTAGAATTCATTCTCATATCATCAGCACACTATGAACACTAGAAATAGCTTCATAATTTCGATTCCTTTTCTATTTTGCAGCTTCATTACAACTCCATGGCTCTTAGAAGTTTGTTGTGAAATTTGTGGCTTTGGCTCTGGCTTGGCTCTTGGCTTTTGATTTGGCGCTCTGGCTCTAGCTCTGGCTCTCTATCAGCTTCTCTCAACCTCTACATGCCTCTATAGTTTGCTCAACCTCCAAGCAACTCTCGGCAACCTTCCAGTGACCTTCAACAACCACTTTCAGCATCCGTGCTCTCTAAAACAAGAACTATTCTACTTTGCTTGACTCTATGGCCTTTGAGGAACCCTTATCTCTACTGCTTCCATCCACTCCTTTATCCCCAATCATGAGGAATCATTCCCTTTCACCTATGTGGCTCTCTATGCTTCATAACGCAAAGGTGTGATGGTTGTTCCTAATGGAAATGGACCAGCAGGCACGGAGAACCCAATCGTTTGGCCTTCCTCTGCAAAAATCCCTAAAATGGTCAAATTTCCAATACAGAGAGAATATGTGTGAAAATACAATATCGGGTGTTGAATCTGGACTTCAAATATTATTGAATCAAGCATATAAAATCTATCGGGTCCGCCTTTTATCAGCATATCACAATTGCATAGGTGGGAGGTCAAAAACCTCAATACACGGGAATACATTAAAAATCCTGAATTCTAAGATTTCAAACTTATGAAATTTCATCTATAAATCCATCGGTTATGACCCTTATTGACATATCGCTATCGCAAATCGCATGGTACATTGGCCTTTGTTTCGGGGATCACTAATCATCGATCACCGATCAAATCTAGGCTGTTCATCTTGCTTCTTGATCTGACGACTGACATTGCACATCGCGTATCACTATCACATATCACATTGGGAATGGTCGAAGGGTTCTTTGCATTGACTATGGATTGTACCAACTCGATCTACCGATCTGATCATTAGCAATCACAATGTCCCATAATCACAATCACCATGTCTGGGGTCCCGATATTGGGAGAAGGCCTACCTCTAATGCGATAAGTCAGAAGTTGTAATCATGGTTCCCTCCACCCTTGCCTAGAGTCCTCCCCTTTGCACATTTGTGATGTGATTTCTTTAAGGAGCCTTCTATGCCATTTTTAGAAGAAATGCCTCGTTTTTCAAAGGACAAAGGCAATCTTCTTTGAACGATAACTTCTTCACCCGAAGTTCATTTTAGCCCATTCAAATTACAATAGATTTAGAGTGAAAAAGGTCTACGAACTGGGACTATTTATAGGAGCATCCCTTGACTTTCCTTTTCCTCTGTGAGGAACACTTCAGACTTATAAGTGTATCCAAGATCCATTTTGGATCACACCTTCCCACTAAAAGAAATTTTGGTCTCCAAAAGACACACATACTGATCTAAACAGTAAATGATAGTACCTCACCCTCTTCTTTCAACCTCCATACACATGCCTCTGCATAGTACCTCTGAACAAAAGTCTCTAACCACTTTCCTTCCTAGATTTGCTGGTCCTCCTGGGAAGAATTGTCTTCCTCCTTGACTTCATGCAGAACTCCTACTGAGATGGTCACAGAAGGTAGTTTGAACTTCTCTGCCTTGATCATTGATCCAAGGTGGCTCAAACAAATGTGATGTCACATCTGCTTCACAAAATGTTCATTTGTACCTATTTGACAAGCTGTCAACAACAAATGTTAACAACAACAAAATTACAGACAACAACTAGATAACCTAAACTCTTGCTTCAACAAAAGAAACATATTTCACATATTGTGAACACCTCCATGTCTTACATCTGCATACAAATGTTGGACTAGATAATAAAACCACAAAACATGCCTTCAAAACAAATTACCCTTCAAGTCCAACATGTCTTTACATGATTTTCTACATTCTTTTTCAAAGATGAAACATTTCATCATCATCTCCATCTCGGAGACCAAATCAAATTTTTCCAAGTCAATATTAACATTGCATGGCAAAGCAATCAACCCTTCAGGTTAATTACACATACATATTTAAATACAAGGAAATCATCAACATGCATGTGTTCATGCATATCATTCTCATGCATGCATTTCATCCTTCAAATTTTTCTTAAGTACATTGTACTTTTGAAGCTGAAATGAAATATAATGTTGTAGCAACAAAGTGAGTCTCCTACTCAACTTTTTACATTCACCTTCTTGGTAAAATCCTACAACTTGCATCTCATTAACAAATAAATTTAAATAGATGCATCAAATCAAAATGCATGCAACATTTAATTGGATAAGAACTCTAACCATTTCTTACCAATCCATTTCAAAGGTGGTACCTGTGTCTGCACATCGCCATCAATATGTGAATCATCCTGAAACACATCATTCATGGAATCTTTCTTTCCATTCCTGCCAGTTTCTCTTTCCGCCTTCCTCAAGTTTCATGGAAGCATTGCTGGATTCAAAGTACAACACTTTGCAGCAACATGTCTCTGCTTATGGCAGTAAGTGCAACACATGTTCATCCTCTTGACTACATGATTTTCCTTGTCTAATGGATCTTGGGCTTCCTTCTTCCTCTCCTTCAAAATTTTCCTATATGTGGCCATTCTCTTCCAACATTTAGAAACATTATGGTTATCCAAACCACAAAACGAACTTGCAATTCTTTTCCAATGCTTACTTGGAAATTTATCATGTTTGGCATAATCAAAAGGAATATGATTAGAACTAGATTTATACCTTTCTCTTTCACCTTTATTACCTTCTTGAGGAGGTGAATCAAATGAAGAAGTGGCTCACTTTGGAACAGCATCAACCTCTTCAAGGCTTCCAGTGTTTCCACAACTCTCTGGTTCAAGTGTAAGCTTATGAACACCTGCATCTTTAAAATGATGTCACAAGCTATTGCATTTTCCATGAATACAATCTTCACGCTCTTGAGGTAGAAGACTTGAAATGAAACTCCTTCTTGGAACTATTTCAATCACCTTCATGGTAGCTTTGGAACTTTCTCCATAAGACTGTCCATAGTGAATACCCAAATACTTAGGGTTTTAGTCAACCATTATTGGCTCAACAATACCCTATGCATGTTTATCGAAGCCTTTTCCTCCATATCCCATCTTGGACATTAATTTGGAACCTATGCCTCTGGTATGTTTTTCAAAAGAACCAATATAAGCATTCTTAAAGGAATTTGAAGACAAATAAGAATTGTTTACCTCTTCTTCAAGGTGATACTTGACCAAGGCTTCTTTGGCAACAAAGAGCTATGTGTGCAACTCATGCATCCTTTTTAGGTTCATATTTACAATATGAATTTGCCTCTCCATTTCCCATAATTTGTCAAAAAGAAACTGCTTCTCTTCCTACACAGAATTCAACTGCTCTCTAGGTGTGCTTCTCTTCCTTCTATCCTCATACATTTCTCTCACATATCCATCATGATGAACAATTCTTGCTTCATGTCTCCACCAAAGAATCTTGTGATGAAGGAGGAATTTCAGGACTGACTTATAGAAGTAGTCATTATCAAAATGAACAAAAGAACTTCAAAGAAGATTAACAAAGAGCTTATTCAAGTAAACTTTTACAACAAACCTCTTATGCTTCAAGGATTGCTTTGAGGTCCTTTGGGAGAAGAAGAATGTCTTTAACCCTTCTTTCTTTTTGTCCTCTCCTAAATTGAGCTCTCAATAGTTTTCCCTTCTGTTATAACTCTGATATGAAAATATAAGGCAATAGGAATAAACCCAAGAAATAATATAGAAATGTTTCTTTATTACCAAACCCTTAAGGTAGGGCAACACCATACATTCACTACTTAAGGAAGGAGAACACTCCACAAGCCATATGCTTGTACATACAATAATCCTTGACTGTTCCTTCACATCCTCCATGTGGAGTCTCTAGCCTCTATATAGGCCTCATACATGCAATAGCATGGATCATTACCATGGTTCCCTCATACCATCCAGTAATACCATGGATCATTACCATGGTTCCCTCATACCATCCAGTAATACCATGGGCCCATTACATTATTACTAACTACTTGTGGTCCCTTACATGATATGGGTTAACCACCTTATTTATTACTATGGCCCATCACATTATTACATTATTACCTTAGGTACCTCCCTTGGTACCCCATATTATCCCCCCTAGGTATATAACATTCCACCCCCCTTAGCATGTTTCGTCCCCGAAACATGGGAATAACATAAATAATCAGATCTACTCAAAAGAGTAGTCCACTGGTACCATGCACGTGCATCTAGCCATCCAAGAGAAAGGTGAACCCTTGCTCTTGCTGGTGCCTCACTCGCTTGAGATGGAAGTTGACCATGGAAGCTCTTATGTGTTGATGTGTAGTAGGTGGATCTTTGCTCCTCGCCATCCGTCATACGGGGGTTGTTGTCCTTGTGGCTAATTGGTTGCCATCTTGTTGGTTGTTTTCTTGTGGGGTGATGTGGATGATGATATGTTGAATTTCTATCCCACGGTGTCTTTTTCTTTAATTCACCCTGTTGTTGTGCCTGTTGTGGTGTCTTCTTTTCCAATATGACTTCAACCACTTAGCCCTACTCTGATGTATCAGCACCTGTAACCTTTTCTGCTTCAACCTCTGTTTGTGTTTGATTGTCTATCATCACTGGCTCGTCATCGAATATGTCAGACCCTAGAAAATCTTCTCCTTCAACCTCCTTGGACTCTACCTATTTATTAATGGAAATATCCTGTAATGTAATTTTCTTCTTTTTATACCAGAGCTTCATGAATTTTTTCTGCACATTAATATTGATAGTACCCGCAGATTCCAACCAAGGATATCCCAAAAAAAAATCCATATTATCCATCTCTGAAGTATAAAAATCACCATGCAACACATACTTATCCATAAAAGCTTAAAATCCTTATAAATTTCAACATCCTCATCATCAACCTGTGTATTTTCAATTTGTTTTGCTGGAACTTGCAATTTGTTTGCCAAATTAACATTGATGAAATTATGCTTGCAACTAGGATTGATAGAAACAATGATATTCTCTTTCTGAATTAATCCATGAACCTGTAATAAGGATGTACCAGTAGGAAATAGACCCATATTTTTCTCCTTATATTGTTTTCTGGCATGAGACCATCTGTCTAAAAGTAATTTTCCAAATTCTTCATCGGGCAGGTCGAGACACTTCTTTTGGTTAAGTAATCCCCACCATGTGGCTGCCTCCTCTCTAAATAGCTCCACTACCCACCATTTCCAATTGTTTTTCCATAATGATTTCTGTTTTTTTTATGTATTCTTCAATAGTAGGAGCATTATCTTTTCCTATAAAACTGTGACCCGCCTTGAAGAGGGTTTTGAAAAAACTTGGCGAAAATTTGAAATTGTCACAGTTTAATTAATATTGCTCAGAATCCCTATTATGACCTGTTTTTAGAAATGGAACAATCATTCTGCATCTACCCATGTGATAGAAATCTTGATCCAGGCACTAGAATTTCAGATCTGTGCTGCAACTATCCCGCCGTCACCAAAAGTTCTGCAAAAAGAGCTGATTTTAAATCAGTGATATCTCACTCATACGGGCTCTCATTCAACTGAATGTTTTTTTGAAATTGGGTATTTTTTCACAAGGAATCCAGATCTATAATTATATTTTGCAGATCTTGCACCAAGACGTCCAGATCTGCGCCTCAAACTCACTGCCCTGGAAAATTATCTGCAACCCCACTGATTTTTAGGTCAGTTATATCTCCTCCATCCGGACTCCGATTTGACCGATTTTTTTTTTTGAAATCGGGTATTTTTTCACATAGAATCCAGATCTGCAATTAGATTTTACAGATATTTCACCAAAACTTACACATCTGATCTGCAAACTCGCCGCCCCCGAAATCCTGCAAAAATTAAAAAAATTCTCCACTTTTTTGCCCAAGAAAGTGCTCTGATACCACTTGTTTTAACTCTGATATGAAAATATAAGACAATAGAAATAAACCCAAGAAATAAGATAGAAATGTTTCTTGATTATCAAACCCTTAAGGTATGGCAACACCATACATTCACTCCTTAAGGAAGGAGAACACTCCACAAGCCATATGCTTGTACATACAATAATCCTTGACTATTCCTTCACACCCTCCATGTGGAGTCTCTAGCCTCTATATAGCCCTCATACATGCAATACCATGGATCATTACCATGGTTCCCTCATACCATCCACTAATACCATGGGCCCATTACATTATTACTAAATACTTGTGGTCCCTTACATGATATGGGTTAACCACCTTATTTATTGCTATGGCCCATCCCATTATTACATTATTACCTTGGGTACCTCCCTTGGTACCCCATATTATCCCCCCTAGGTATATAACACCTTCACCTCTGCAAACTCAAATAATAGTCATTCTGCAAACAAGCATACAATCAACCTCTGACTGTTTAAACACCTTTTAGACAACCAATCTTTGATATATCAATCAAACATTCTGATCTGATACCACTTGCTCTGGTATAACCAGCTTTGATATAACCTTCCTTGATCGTGGGGTTAATCAAACTTAAGCTTTGATACTACCTGATCTGAAAATGGGGCACTAAAGGCTTCTTCACAACTTACAAGAACCTCTCCCACTTCCAAATCTTAAATATTCCCAATACCTTATGATTAACCAATTGTAGAATTAAAAAGTACTTGAAAATAGGTGTATGCTTGTGTTTGTCCTTGGATCGTTCAAGTGCTTATGTTCATTTTCTTAAAGTGATATGAAAAACATATAACAATAAATAAAACAACAAATACAATGCAATAATAAGAAATCACACATAGCAACAATATAATATGGATTTCATCTTGATATCTTAGGCTACGTCTCCTTCAGTTCTAGTTAACTCAACTAGGCTCTGTGGGATTATGGCATAAATTCTTTTACAAGCTCCACACTTAGCTACATTAGTTTACACTGAACATATGGGTTTAGAAATACCATCTTATCCTATTGGCTATCCTTACTCTATATATAGATCTAGGCTTTATGGACATGACTCCTTCAACCAGTGCTCTGTACGATCTTGCTCTTGCTTTCACCAACTCCCTCATCATTCTTTCAACTATATTTGGAATTCTTTATTCTATCTTAAACACTCTCTAAATGTGAGCAATAGCTTGATCATTTTGATCTCTTTGTTCTTCTGCAGCTTCATTATAGCTCCATGGCTCTTAGAAGTCTACTGTGAGCTATCTAGCTCTAGCTCTAGCTCTGGCTCTTGGCTCTCACTTTGGATCTGGCTCTTGGCTTTGGCTCTAGCTCTGGCTCTTTCTAAGCTTATCCTATCCTCTGCCTGTGTCTATAGTTCACTCGACCTCCAAGCAATTCTTGGCAGCCTTCCAGCGACCTTCAGTAACCACTTTCAGTAGCTGTGCTCTCCAAACCAAGAACAAGAAGCTTGGCTTAGCTCTATGGCCTTTGAGGAACCCTCGAATTTGTAGCTTCCATCAGTTCCTCTTTCCCCAATCATGAGGAAACATTCCCTTTCACCTTTGTGGCTCTCTCTGCTTTATGACACACATATGTGATGGATGTTCCCAATGGAAATGGACCAGCAGCATGGTGAACCCAGTCGTTTGGCCTTCATGTGTAGAACTCTAAAAAATGGACACATTTCTAATACACAGAGAATATGTACAAAAGTGCACTATCAGGAACAAAATTTGGACTTCAAATATTATCGAATCGACCCTATAAACCCTATCGAGTACGCCTTTTATCGACATATCGCAATCGCATAGGCGGGAGGTCAAAAACCTCAATAAACAAGAATATATTGAAAATCCCAAATTCCTAGATTTCAAAACTTATGAAATAAGGTCTATAAATCCATCTGGTCTAGCCCTTATCATCATATCACTATCACAAATCTCATCGTACATTGACCTTTGTGTCGGAAATCACTGATCGCTGATCGCCGATCAAATCTAGATCATTGATCTTGATCCATAATCCAATGATTGACATTGCACATCGCATATAGCTGTCACATATCGCATTGGGAATGGTTGAGGGGTTATTTCCATTAACTATGGATTGTGCCGACATGTTCTGCCGATTCGATCATTGGCAATTGAAATGTATTGTAATCGCAATTCCCATGTCTATGGTCCCGATATCAGGCGAAGTTCTACCTCCGATGCGATAAGTCGGAAGTCCCAATTGGGGTTCCTTCTGCCTTTGCCTTAAGTCCTCCCCTTTGCATATTTGCAATGTGATTTCCTTAAAGAGCCTTTTGTGCCATTTTTAGAGGAAATGCCTCCTTTTTTAGAGGACAAAGGCAATCTTCTTTTTGTGATAATGTCTTCACCTGAAGTCCATTTTAGAGCATTCAAATTGTAGTAGATTCAAAGTGAAAATATCTACGCAATGGGACTATTTCCAGGAGTAGACCTTGAATTTTATTTTCCTTTGTGACGAAAACTTTACACTTAGAAGTCTATCCAAGAACCATTTTGGATCATAGAATGTCAACAGGTTATGGTTTTTCTATGATGCATGATTGAGTCTATTTAACATCACTTCCACAATCAAATGGTGTAGTCAATTTCCTTAAGTCCTCTTCTCCTTCTATAATCACAATGTTCCATTCCCTCGATTATTTTCTTGCTACTTCTTCTTCCTTGAATTGTTCTTCTATTACTGGGGGAGGTTTTGGTTGTGAAATTGATTGCCCTCCACATCTCGTATGACATCTCACCTTAACATCAGCTCGTGACAATGCTCCTGACTTAGATTTTTGAAATGATTTCTTGTATATAGGTAATTCTACCTAGATCTTTCCTTCATACCATTGGAGGTCTTCCTCTATCCATTTTTTATATCCTTGTTCATGTAATAAAAAATAAAAGGAAAACATTTAATAAAATTGAAAGCTCAAGACCTAGAGAAGGGTGAAAACATCCCTCCCCAAGGCAGGAGAGTGGCCCATAAAAGGAAAGAAAAATAAGGAAAACAAACCAACCACAAAATCTAAGCTTGGGAGCTGAAACGGGGTGAAAAACGCTTACATTCCTAGGACGAGAGAGGATTTTCTATGAAAGAAACAAAAAAATCTAATGCTCAGGACTTGAAGTAGAGTGAAAAACTATCATTGTTTAAAATTATTTTACCTTAAAAATCACCAAAACATTTATTTATACTAATATAAATTTATTAGAAATATCAATAATTTTACAAATATATCACCAAACATTTTACAATTTGCATATTAGGGACTAGTAAGATTCTCAAAGGTTTCTAAAATCTAGGATAAACTTCCATATTTAAATTTTCCCCTCCTCATGTTCGAAGGATCAAAACATCATGTATATTAATTTGAAATCAAAGTTTACACAATCTAACAACCATGCCTACTAAAAAATCAACTCACAATCATCAGGCATAATACATAATTCTACAACTATCAGCTACTTACACCCAAGTATATATAAGTTGTCTCAACACATACGTATTAGTACAACCATCTTAACATAAGATGATGTTGGCAAGAAATATTGTAGACACATACTCATATTATTCAAGCAGCCAAACATTCAGACAATAGATAGATGACATAATAGACAACAAACTCTCAAACAACAAATAAACAACACAATGAAATATTCAAACACCAAATAGACGACATAAGAAAACTCATACCTTAATGTATCTCATGTGAGGTTATCTTGTTTGCACAATCAATCTAGATTAGCATGATATAATCTCATGTCATATTAACTCAATCATAGATAATGTAATGATATTTATAATAGTCACTAGCTAACATGTTCGCATCATAAACTAATAAACAAACTATTATTCATACATAATAATCAGATATGCAAAGTGAGTCAATATTAGTATGACATAATATCGCAACATATTAGCTTATACCTAAATGTCATGACCCTAACCATTTTCATAGAACAATCCACATAGTATGATACATATAACATCAATATATTAATGTAATAACCCTAATCATCAAGTCACTAGCATATAACAACAAGAAGTTATATATCGTGCTAATCCACAACATATAACATAATCATCAAGCTAATTATTATATAAGAAAAGCATGTTAACTTGTACCATACTTGCTAACAATATATAACATAAGTATCAAGTTATCTAACCTAAAACAATAATAGCAATACATAGAACCATATGCTACTATCATTCATGACTATCTAACAGATGTGTATGACTACATTAGTCACCTAGCATCTATCATGTATGTAACCATAAAAGAAATAGAGTGAAAGGTATAAACATAACCATAGTCCATATAACAATCCTCTACTAACATACATGGATGGAATACATACAATACATGTATGGTGATGTCCTCTTACCCAAAATTCTAGTGATGCAACGCCACTCTAATGATTTGCATCTCTTTGTTTATCTCGACCAACTCATTAGCATCATAACATAAAAATAGCATCATGATGACCTAAACTTCATTCAATCGCCTCACAATGCATGTGTGACCTACTGTACATGCATAAAAATAACCATCACAATGCATGGATAATAGCATATGGACATTGACATGCATTCATGACTAAAGCATCTAAAAAACAACATCATCAACCTTCACATGGCAACGTCACTACAACCATGATCAACACGATGCAAAGGTAACCAGCACATGGAATATAATCATAAGGAACACATATGAAACCAAAATTAATGCATGACCATCACATCACCAATCGAGTCGGAGGGATGAACCATGCTCTGATACAACTCTATAACACCCTCCCCCCACATCTACCCAAGTAACTAACCAACCAGGATAAAGATGTAAAAAGAAGTTACTATGATATGATTCAACCTCCTAATTGACCTTAATGATGTGTAATAGAGAGAAAGACACCATATGGACCTTCCACATCAATCATGAGACTCCCAAGTACCATCAAAACTTCTCAGGTGACCATTCGCTGTGTCCCACTACATTTTTAGACAATTAAATCCCCAAATTCTCCCTTGATATGGGAATTCATGCATCGAGAAGCCTCTAGATACTCCCACAACATGGGTATGCATCTATCGAGGGACTTTTCTGCCCAATCTTGTTCCTTCACTTTTGAGATTTGTGCCATATTTTCAAACGTAGATCCTAGGTCAGTGCTAAGAACTCATTGACACTTTTAGAACAGAAAGATAAAAACCAAATAATGATGCAAATGAGATTACTTAAACAAGGAATTGACTGCACCCCTACTAGACATGACCTGCATTTTGTCAAACATGTCATGAATATGTAATCTACAAGTTTAAAAAACAAATATAAGCATAGACGCCTCATACTTATCTCACATTTGCTATGAAGCATTGATGCCTCAAAAAATTAGCTACAAATTCATCCATTAAGCCATAGACACATTGTTCTTTCATTTACAAGTAAAAACATCATGAGATTCATACATAGTCATTGTCAGAATACATGTTCATTACCAACCTAATAACAACGGAAATACCAAGGAAACAACAACCATATAATCCACATTGAAAAAACTATAATGATCTTGAATTAACAAGGATAAATAATACCATATTAATGATGCAAAATCCAACCTGGTATGGGCATACCATGTTCCACCCAACCATAAATGTGGCTAAGCCAAATATCTCTTCAATGAGTCAACCTCGTACCATATTACAAGCATGAATGTGGGATCTCATAAAACTCATCAATGAAAACCATCAAGGGCTTCCAGAGGCCAAACCATCTCAACTCATCAAACAATGATTCCACCTCATGGTTGGACATCACAACCATCACTACATTGCTCTCTACCTAAGCCTTCAAGTGCTCTAGAGAATTCGTTACAACCAAGGATTTTAGGACAATAAACTCAACCCATAAAATCTAGAGGCTCTAGAGTATCTATCTAACCAAGCCTTGAGGACTAGTAAAAAAATCCACCAAGGGCTCTAAATGATTTTTCCAAACAAGACTCTAGGACTAGTAACTAAATCCAAGTTTCTACAGGGCTACATTGCATTTATCCAACCAAGTATCCAAGAACTAGAAACTCAACCCAATCTAAAGGAAATATGAGAACAACCAAAAATAAATAAATAAATAAACCCACAACACCTTGGATATCCAGGAAATGGCAAGTCTGGGAAAATTCATTATCAGTATAGGAAATCCTCCATTCCAATTACAACTCATGACCAATAAAGCACATGCATATGAAATGCATGTCATAATGAGGAATCATACCTGCAATTGATACTTACAAGAGAAACTCATTGTAGTTGTTGATCTTGATGTCCTCTTGAACTTTTCTACCTTTCCATTTCCTTTGTGCTTCAAAACTCAAAGTATGTCACACTCTCCAAGAGTGCTCCAAGAAAACTCTAAGTCTACAAGTATATGAGATAGAGAACATAAAACATGTCTCCACCAAAACTATACTCACCAATCTTTACAATTGATCTTCAGAAGCCTTTTTATTAGTGAGGCCTTTATTTTATTCATTTTCAAATATTTTCCTTCACTTTCCTCCTTGCATGCAACATGTGACTATTTACCTTCTTTTTCTCCTAATTTCCCTTATTTTCATTTATAAATGTGCCCAAAAATGCCATTTTTCCTTTCCAAAGTCTTTGCTCGTTCCTTTGCCAATTTTCTTATCCATAATAAACCAAATGAACACCTACTAGGATGTTATCCATGGAATTCATCTTGCAATACATGTCCCATGATCGCGGTCTTATATATTTTTACATGTATTTTGAACAAATGTTGTTACATTAAACTTGTGGATTTAATATTAGGGCATGTGTTTGATGGTGTCTGGAAATTAAACCGTTTTTCCTCTCCCCTCCTTGTTTTGTATATATATTGGATTTATATCTCATGGAACAATTTCGTGAATTTTGGTTGAAATAAGTGTCATTTGGAATAAATTTTCGCATTGTTGGTTCGATTGAACCAAATATTTTGTGGGCATATAATTTTGGCTTGTATTAGTTGGTAACATAGCTAGAAAGATATTTAAATTGACAAATATTAGTGGAAGTTTGAAGAAAATGATTCTGCAAAACACAATAATAAAGTGTTAAGAAACCATCTCACAAAAATATAGAAAGGATAGATGACCACCTTAGAAATAAGCCTCTTTCAGGGGGAAACCACTTTTACATTACACAAATGAACAATTCTTGGATGATCCAAATGAGAGGACCTCCTTTCTATATATAGGAGTATAAGGGGTCATAATATAATCAGAGCCTACATAACAATAATAATGTAAGGACACAATAATAACAATATGAGGACTACATGAGCACAAAAATATAATAAGGGGGTTGTACTAATAACAATAAGGGGTTACCCTAGTAGTATAGGGACCTAACATGCCCCTCTCCTTCAAAAAGTGTTTTCCTTAGCGCTTGAGTAGTTCTTGATTCTTTCGTATAAAATTCTTATCCTCCCATGTGGAATTTTCAGTGGGTAAGTTCTTCCACTTGATGAGATATCTAAAATTGATCAATTTCGTAGTTGTTGGGTTCTTGTTTCTGTGACTGCTCTAGGATCCAATATGATTTTTCCTTCCTCGTGAAGTTATGGAAATATTGTTTGAACTGGGATCTTCTGCAACTTTTGAATGAGTGGCCACAGTTCTATGTCCTTCTTCCATTCATTCCTTGCTTCGTTTATCCAATCCGGTTGGATAATAGAAATAAAACAAAGCAATGCTTCCACATCCTCATCCTTTCTTGAGAGTGCATCTGCCACAACATTTTGCTTCCCTTTTTTGTAGATCATTTCAAAGTCATAACCCAACATCTCTGTGACCCATTTTTGTTGCTCTTCAGAGGATAATACTTGTTCTAAAAAGTATATAAGGCTATCATGATCTATTTCTACCTTGGAGTGTCTTCCTGTTAGGTAGGTTCACCATTTGTTAAGCACATGTAGTATTGCCAACATTTCCTTCTCATAAATAGCTTTGTGTAAATACGTTTGTTTGATTGGATGACTTTCCAAAGAAATGGGTCGTTCATCTTGCATTAAAATAGGACCAATTCCATTGCCTGAAGCATTACATTCCATAATAAAGGTTTTTGTGAAGTTCGGCATAGCTAAGACCAGTTCTTGGTACATTTCCTCTTTAAGATGTTCGAAGGCCTCTGTTGCTTATGGAGTCCATGAAAATTCATATTTCTTCAATAATACTGTTAGAGGTGTTTTTATTCTCCATAATTCTTGATAAACTTGCGATAATACCCTGTAAAACTGAGAAATCCTCCAAAATACTTTATGGATGTGGGGATTTTCCATTCCTTAATGGCTTTAATTTTGCTAGGGTCTACCTTAAAACCTTCATGACATACAATATGACCTAGAAATTCCACCTCTTGTACTCCAAAGAAACATTTGGAGCTTTTTGCATATAATTGTTTCTCCTCCAATAGTTTGATCACCTTGTCAACATGTTGAACATGCTCCTTCCAAGAATCGTTGTAGATTAGTATATCATCAAAAAATACTAGCACAAATTTTCTAAGGGTTTGAAAGTGGAACTCATCAAACCTTGAAATGTAGAAGGTGCATTTGTAAGTCTAAAAGGCATGACCAAAAATTCATAATGACCCTCATGAGTTCTAAATTTTTTTTTCAGAATGTCTTCATTCTTCGTTATGATTTGATGATATCCTAAACAAAGATCCAACTTGGTGAAGTAAATTGATCCATGCAATTCATAAAATAATGCATCAATGACAAGAACGAGAAATTTATCTTTAATAGTGAGCTTGCTGAGCTCCCTATAATATAGATACATGCACCATGACCCATCCTTCTTGTGCATCAATACTACTGGAGCATAGAAAGAACTTTGAGCAGGTTGAATTATACCAGCCTCTAGCATTTTTGCAACCATATGTTCAATTTCACTCTTTTGGGCATAGGGATATCTATAAGCCCCTATTTTTGGAGGAACACTTCTTGGAAAGAAATGAGTAGAATGATCATGATCATGAATAGGTGGGAGGCCTTTAGGAGTCTCCAATACCTTGGAAAGATTGTCCAAGACTTTTTGGAGATCTGGAGAAATAGATGATTTCGATGTGGGAACCTCTAGCGAACATAATTGTGCTATTATGCCTCAGTTTTCTTTCTTTAGAATCTTTGTTAGTCTATTAGATTTGATTATCTTTCCTCGTTTCCCTGTGATACCCCTTAATTCAACTTCCTTTCCTTCCAAAGAAAATTTCATGAAAATTTCTTGAAAATTAAAAGTTATTGTACCAAGGGATTGTTGCCCCCTCGAAGAGGCTTATTTTTAAGGTGTTCATCTATATTTCCTATATTTTTGTGAGCTCATTTCATAACATTAGGTATCAGAGGTTTGGATTCTAGGGTCTTGCTGCCCCAAACAGGACGTGATGGAATTTTCAGTATAATGTTTTTTATACGATGTTTTAGAAGCTACCAAAAAGAACCCATTTAAGACAAAATATCACTAGACCTCAGGTCTAAATTTTAGACCTTGTCTTGCTATATTTGAGGAGATATGATCTAAGGAAGTTAGAATTTTTGCAAGCTCTAGAATTTCATCTAAAACAATTCACCATGGAAGTTTCGTTGTAACTTGTTCAATAAGAAGTTTCAAAAGAAAAATAAAAGAACCCATTTGAGAAGAAAGTGGTCTAAACCTCGAGTCCAAATTTCAGATCTTGTCTCGCTAAATTTTCGGATATATGATTTGAGGAAGTTAGGATTTTTGCAGACTCCCAAATTACATCTTAGATAGATGACCATGAAAAAATCATCATAACTTTCTTCTCAAAGCATCAAATTGAAATTTCGTCAGAAGTTACAGAAAGAGGATGGACTATAGCTTCCTGTTTATATCGTTTAGATCTGAAGGTCAAAATAGTGGCACATGACACTTCATACAAGTTCGCTCTGATGAAAAGGTATATAATTAGGCCTTATTGGGAGATTGTGCATAACTCTTTCTTGGTGAATCAAATTTCGATTAGACTAGTAGCATTAGAAAGAGCACAAAGAGGGCTACTACAAGCCACAATTTTAGAATTGCAAAATCCAAAATTGCTGAGTTATAGTAATTTCAAGATAGAGCTCCTAAAATTGAGAAAAGGTAATATGAGGAAGTTTGATGGCAAGGTTCTGGTAAATTGGATCTACAGATGGAGCAATATTTTGATGTACATGAGCTAAAACTGTTACAAAAGGTACATATTGCATCTTCATATTTAGAACCAGATCAATTTTTATGGTAGAAAGGGTTTTGTTCTCGTAAACAACTTTTCACTTGGTCAATTTTCACGGAAGAAATGATAGCACATGATGGGGATACAAAGAGTAACACCTTCTCTAACCAATTGATAAATATCAAACAAAAGGGTTCAATGGTAAAGCACATTGAGGATTTCAAAAAATTGAATATAAGGGTAAATGATATTCCAGAGAAGAAGAGGATTGATGTCTTCATAGGGAATTTAAAGGATAACATTCAACACGAGGTTTGTTTTTGGGAACCTGATCCGTTGGAGAAGGCATTCAGGTTGGCAAGAAAAATTGAAACCAGATTTATGGAAACAAGGAATCCAACCACAGACAACTATAAATATGGAAGTGTTTTTTCTTCTAGCCTTCCACAACCTACAAGGTTTACATGACAACAATTGGAAGCAAAAAGAGAAAAAGGACTTTGTTACATTTGTGTAGTGCAAAGGAGGTTGCCCCCTTGAAGAGGCTGATTTATAAGGTGTTCATCTATATTTTCTATCCTTTTGTGAGCTGGTTTCATAACATAAACCATATACATAGGATTATAAGTTGTTGAACATTTTTGATGACCAACGAAGCAGTGTACAATTTGAAGAAGACATGAGAGGTACAAGCTTTGGAGGAAGAATAAAAGAGAAAATAGTAGTCCAGGATGATGTATTTTATTTGAAATAATTTTATTTTAAAGTAATTTGGAAGATAGAAGTTTCAGAGTAGTAGATTTGAGAAATTAGGTGAATGTAATTTTCTTTCGAAGTAGAATATATATTTGATCACGTTTGAAGGAAAAAAATTAAATTTCTTGAGGATGTAGAATAGGGGGTTTTAAGATATAAATTGTTTATAAGGCTAAAGAGTGTGAGCATGTGTGCAATTAGAGATGTTCTGAAGAAGGAGTATGTTTAGAGAGCTTAGTTAAAATTAGAATATCTTAGCATAGATATTTTTTTTAGTTTAATGATACATCTAGTTCGGAGAATTTTTATTTGTAGAAAGAAAAAAATACAACAAGGAGTAGTTATGGGGAAAGGGGATGAAATAATTATAGTAGTATAATAATGATAAGTAGGAATAAGAAGTCAAAGAATTCAAAGAAGGATTGTCACAGTACCAAATTGAAGTAGGTGAGATTATTGAGATGAGGACAAACGATTTCTCAAGAGGAGTGAGAAGATGAATATGCATAAGCTAGGTAACATTTGAAGATGAGGAGGAGACATTATCCATAAGAAGAACATGAGGTTCTACTGCAGGGAACTAGAAAACAGGGCCAATACCCAACAACAAAAGGCTGGGTATAAGTTTCCAAGGCAGTTCCAGAGCGAATGATGGTAGGATTGTCTTGAGGAAGAAGGAAGAGACTCAGAGGATAACATGGTATTGGTAGAAATTAGCGCACATGCTAGAAAGGAATAAAAGCTTCTTGTAGCTAAGAACTGAACAAGGAGAGCACACAAGGGAGATGAAAATGGAAACTCATAGTCATGTGTAGGGTTCAATAGGAAGTCACAATCAGAGAGAAGAAAGTGCCAAAACATTGGGCATGAAAAATATCAAAATCAATTATGAAGAAAGAGAGAAAGAGTTTACTAAGATAACAAAATATTTTGATAAGCTCATGCAATAGTTTGTAGAGTGGGGACGGATAAGGAAATATTGTTATGGCTAGGTACTAAGGAAGAAGAAGTTGGTCTTCATTTCAGGGAACATTTAGATATAGGAAATATAATATACTAAAGGAGGTACTAAGAGTAGTGGACTTCAAAAGGAATGTCTTAGGTCCCTATAATACTAGTGAGTCCCCCATTAATATTGTCATTGTAGCCCTTATTGTTATTTTTGTGCCCTTATATTATTATTGTTATGTTGGCTTTTATTATGTTGTTACCCCTTAGACTCCTATATATATAAAAGAGGTTTTTTCATTTGTATCATCCAAGAATTGTTCATTTATGTAATATAAAGGAGGTTTCCCCTTCAAAGAGGCTTATTTATAAGGATTTGATATACCTATTCTATCTTTATGTGATCTTCTTTCATAACCACAATTCTATGGTTTCGTTGCTCGAAACGGTCATCGTAGAATTTTCACTATAACGTCTTTCTGGGATGTTGCAGAAGCTAAAAAAAGACCAATGTGAGATGAAATGTAGATGATCCTCACGTCTGAATATCAGATCTTGTCTTGCTATATTTTCAAAGATATGATCCAAGTAAGTTAGGGTTTTTGCAAGCTCCCAAGTTACATCCCAAACATGTGACCCTCGAAAAATCATCATAACTTTCTCTCTGAGTATCAAATTAAAATTGTGTTAGAGGTGACAAAAAGAGGATGGAGTTTGTTTCTTTTTGCATTGTTTTCAAGTATGAAGGTTGAAAATGTGATATGTGGCATTTCACAAAGTTTACTCTACTGAAAAAGTGTATAATCATGTCATCTTGGGATATTGGCTATAACGCTTTCTTGGAGAATCCAATTTCGATCAAACTTGTGGTGTTGGAAAGATGACTCATATGGATACCAGATATTGCAATTTATAACCTCTGAGATCCAAAATTTTAGATATGCATCAGATAAAATATCGAGCTTCTACAAAGAGAGAAAAAATGTGTAGTTTTTTTTTTAATTTTGCATAAGTTTTGTTTGGAAAATTATTTTGAATGAATTCAAAGGGCATAGTGAAACATAATTTTCATTAACTGATGCTCCAAAGAATAAAAATGGAAACACTTAGTAAGAAACTTGAAAGCTCTAGCATGAATCACGAAGAAAAGGAAGAAATGAAACATGATATATCAAAATTACTGGACGAAGTGCAACAAAATTCACTCTCACAAAAGGTAATGAAAGCTACGATGGATGGTTTAAAGAAAGACATCAAAGCTAAGATGGATGGTTTAAATAACAGTGTAAAATCTAAGGTGAATGATGTGGAATGCAAGATGAATGGCCTAGAACCTAATATGGATGGCTTAAATAAGGGCATGGAAGCTAAGATGGAATATCTGAAGATAGATTTTCCAAATTTTCTACAAGAAATTATTACTAAGGGTGAAAGGATAGTAAAGGAAATTCATGATGAGAATAGAATAAATGTTAATCAATATTTCATACACTGTAATTTTGGCTCAAAGACCCACCATCTTCCAAAGATAGATAAGAGGAATTTTGATGGAAAGGATCTCGTTACATGGATACTACAAATGGAGCAATATTTCGATATCCATAATGTGAAAAACACACAAAAGGTATGCATTACAACTTTATATTTGGAACCAAATAAGTTTGTATGGTATCGATGGATTTTCTCTCGTAAACAAATTATCAATTGCGATTTTTTTACAAATGAAATGGTAGCACATTATGAGGATAAAGAAAAGCAACACTTTTATTAGCAAATTGATGAATCTCAAACCAAAGGGTTCAATTATTGAGCACATTTAGGACTTCCAAAGAATTAATATAAGGGTAAAAGATATTCCATAGGAGCATAGGGTTGATGTGTTCATAGGGACTTTAAAGGATAGCACCCAACATGAGGTTCACCTTGGGAACTTGTTTCATTGGAGAAGGCATTCTGGTTGGCAAGAAAAATGGAAAGCCAAATTATGGCAACAAATAAGCCTAACGCTCACAATTATAAATATGGAAGTATTGTTTCCCCTATGTGGGTTTTAACCCTGTACAGAAATTACCTGCATACGAATTCTAAATCACAGGAAAAATAAAAATGCGAGAGCATA
>APFE031321880.1:3274-50393 GCA_000404065.3 Pinus taeda
ACTAGGCCTGACATTATGTATGTTGTTAGTTTAATTTCCAGATTTATGGAGAGGCCAAAGGAGGCACATTGGCAGGCAGCAAAAAGAATTTTGAGGTATGTCAAAGGTACCAAAATGTTTTGAATTTTATATAATGTCTTAGAACATTCATATTTGGTTGGATACATTGATAGTGATTGGGCTGGAAGTGTTGATAATCGGAAAAGCACTTCCGGTTATGTTTTTCATATGGGTTCAGGAGCCATTTCATGGGCTTCTAAGAAGCAGTCCATTGTAGCATTGTCTACAGTAGAGGCTAAATATGTGGCAGCTACAGCAGCAGCATGTCAAGCAGTTTGGATGAGAAGGATGTTGAGGAGCTTAGGCCAAGAGCAGGCAAAAGTGACAGTGATTTTTTGTGACAATAGCTCAGCTATTGCATTGTTAAAGAATTCAGTGTTTCATAAGAGAACGAAACACATTGATACAAGATTTCACTACATCAGAGAATTGGTGAACAATGGAGAAATTGTCCTAGAATATTGCAGGACTCAAGAATAGGTTGCAGACATCTTGACAAAGCCACTAGATCAGAAAAGCTTTGAAGTTTTTAGGAAGTGTCTGGGTATGACCGAATGCCCAGCAGTTGAAATTAAAGGGGAGTGTTGAATATGTAATTTCAACGCAGCATTTAATACGCCTAAAACCACCAAAGCAAAACCACAAACCACCGGTGAGTTTCTCGGACCGCCTTTACGTGAAGGCAGTTTTCGTACATAGGCGCTCCGAGAAGATATAGAGCTGACGTGTGGCTGAGGCGTGACATCACCCTCTGACAATTTCTCGGAAGGTAAATGTTGGTTGAAAATGCTCTTCCAATATCTCTGTCCGCCGTCCGATTTGCTCCATCAATCTCCGCCGTCGATTGATCCAAGATGCATACGGGCCTGCATCAAATAAATATTGTGTGGAGTAATAGTTTTGTTTGACCAGAGTTTTAGAAAAACATTTAATGAAGTTTAATGCTAGTCGTAGATTTTAGGTATAAGTTTTTAATTTTAATGTTTTTAAATTAACGGGAGTAAGTTTCATGTTTCATGGTAAAAGTCAAACAATATATGTTTTTCTCGTTCATTGATATACAAGCATTTTTTGTAATGCAAAGGGAAGTGTTAAAAAAAAACCAGAACGCCGCAGCCTGAAAATTCCTGGTTGATCCAGTGAAATGAAATATATTTACGCACAGTAGTGCAGTAAATGTTTTTGTTGTTGAACATGAAAAGCAAGATAGGTGCAACAGCGGGACAGTGAAAGAAATTTCTTTTTGTTATGTAATGAAATGTAAGGAATTACATTTACAGCAGTAAATGTAAGGAATTTTTTTTTACAGTAGTAAATGAAAACAAAAATTTACACACAGCTGTGTAATTTTCTTTTGTAAAGGGAGGCAGAGTATTTTGTTTTTAAAAGAAATGTTTTGGTGAATCCCTCTCAGCATAGAGGATGAATATGTATCAGTGAATTTGTTTTAATGAATAGAAATCTTTTATGGTGGTGCAATACTCTGTTCTCAGTTAATTTTTTTTTAAAAGCTTCCCTGTGCAAAAAGATCCTGGAGTAAAGGAAACAGAGCATTGCCTCTGTGTGCTTGAATTGTTTGTTTTTGGGCTTTTCCCAGAAAAATTCCCCAACAGATCAGATTTCCGTAGCGATGGTCAACATTCAGGATCTTCTTGCAATGGGGTTTGAAGAATGGCTGTTAAATGCAACAGACAGTTCCATCGCTAGTATTTGTTTTTAGAGCCCCAAGTTTTCTATGCAAATCGAAATACGGAAGCTTGAAAGTCTGCATTGGAAAACATATGTTCGCTGCGTGTTTTGAGCTGTAGTAGCCGCATAGATTAAAGATCTTGCCATAAGTTGCAGAGTGTGTTGAAACTTGAAAGTTGTGTCAGTAGTTCGTTGTTGCTGTGTGATCTCCTCACCTGCAGATTGCAATCAGAGCAATCTGCTAACTTGAATGTGGCGCAGTGAAACATATGAGTTGAAACAAAACTCGTGTAGAGGAGTACTGCGTAGTGTGTGGCACGCGTGTGCCCATAATACTGAACCACTCACAGTTAGCTTAGATGAACATGAATCGACTGCCCTGCTAATCTGCATTTGGAGTATTTGATCTCAAGAACAACCAATGTGCAACGCAGAGACCCATCTGCATGTGGGACGATTCTGGTGCTGGAGATTAGTGCTAGAGAGCCATTGCGCGAACAAAAATTGCCCAATTCTATGCATTTGTTGCTGTTGTGAGAGTCCGATGAGATCTATTGAAAATCGTAGGCCAGTGTATTGAAACTGCAGGCCTGTAAACTATTAAATTGATTGGTTAATTGCTGCACAATTCATGCTAGTATCCTTCCCTGCATGCCATCGCCAATATGTTCAGAAGGAAGCAGACATTATAAATATGTTTTTAACATGTTGTGTGTAGCTATTTAAAAAAACGAAAGTTGAGTATTTTTATAAATTGTGAGTTTTGTTGGAAATTTATGGTAATTTCAAACAAAATCTTAAAAAAAGAACAATGCTCTGTTTTAACCCAGAGAATGATACTTTGTTTTGCATAGGATCTTAACACAGGGAAGCAAATTTTTTTTATCAAGAGAATAGAGTTTCAACAACACACATAAAAACTTTCTATTCATTAATAAACTGCCTGTTACATATTTCTTCCTCTCCTTGAAAGAGATTCACCAAGAACTTCCACAAAAATACTTTGTCTCACAAAATTACACTACTATGTATAAAAATTTCATACAATCATTCACACTTTGTGTGTTCTTCCCCTTTTTCTTATCGCGCTGCTGCGCCTCCACTTTCATTACATTACATATTCAAAAAAAACTTGCATATACTCTGCTGCATATATCTATATTCACGAACAATAGCATTACACATCTTTTGTTTTACATGTGCCCAAAAAAACTCCCGTGAATTAAAGAGAATGAAAATACCTTCACCTACGTTTACCAACTGGAGTACATTACATTAATTACTTCATATTAATTACTTCATGTGGATTAATTAATCACTGCTACGGATGTCCTCTCAATAATAAAAACAAAAAAAATTATTTCACGTCAACTACAAATGATGCTGGCTCGTTGATTTGATCGGACGGTTGACGACAATCCCTCGGAGCACCTAAAAGAACGAACATTGCTGACCGGGGAATGTGTGGTTTTGGATCCGTACTGTGGACACGCGTCAGCATATCGCATTGATCGGAGCCCCTTCGGAAAATACCCTTCGGAAAATACCACTAATGTGTGAAGACGGTGCTGGGAAATCAGCCTGGTTTCCATAATTAAATGACGCGGCAGTTGGAAATTAATATTTCAACACTCCCCTTTAATTTCAACTCGGTTACCAGTCATACTCAGACATTTCCTCAAAAATTCAAAACTTTTCTGTCCCAAAGGTTTGGTCAAAATGTCTGCAACCTGCTCTTGAGTCGTGCAATGTTGTAAAACAATTTCTCCATTGTTTGCCAATTTTCTGATGTAATGAAACTTTGTGTCAATGTGTTTCGTTCTCTTATGAAACACAGAATTTTTGGATAATGCAATAGCTAGCTATTGTCACAAAAAATCATTGTTCCTTTTGCCTGGTTTTGGCCTAAACTCCTTAACATTCTTCTCATCTAAAGTACTTGACATGCTGCTGCTGTAGCTGCCACATATTCTGCCTCTGCTTTAGACAATGCTACAATAGGCTGTTTTTGGAAGCCCATGAAATGGTTCCTGAGACATGATCTTCATAAAAAAATGAATGTTAATATAATTCAACAAGGATTTCATAAAGACTTGTTCACTAATAGCTTCAACGATAATGATAAAGAATTACAGGCTCCCCCTAATTGTATGCACCGTCTCCTTTTGGCAAAGTCTTCTGAAAATAAGCTTAGATTGGCGAGAGAGCTCAAAGGAATTTCGGACTGTATTTCCTTCCTTCTCCATACTTGTGTAACTTTATTCTTTTGCATGGTTCTAGCTTGTGTAAGAGCCCATTTTAAGTTACAATCACGTGCCATATGACCAATGTTATGACACTTGAAGCATTCTACATTGTTCATGAATAAGATTTCATGATTTTTTTCTATAAAATTATTTCTTGGAGGCTTTCGGAGACTATAACAACTATCTCTATGTGATGCTTTACAGTCTTTTTCCATATGACCAAAGTTTGAACAAGAATAACAATAACCAAAAAGTGAACTTTGGTACCTGGGAGATGGAGATTTCCTTGATGTACTTCTGAAGCCTTTCTGCTTTGAGATCCTTTGATGATAACCATTGCCTCTTGCCTCTTTGGCATCATCTACATTTCTTTTTGGAGATGATTTTCTACTTGGAGCAAGATTTCTTCTATTGTAGCCTTGATTTTTCTCCTTGCCTTTGCTAGAACTGGGAGCATCACCATTTCTTTCTGACTTCTTCACATCTCTTTTGCTTAAAGCATTTTCATTCTTGTTTGAGGGTTCACCTGCATACCCAAGTCATGATTTATCAGATGGACATCTGTGATAGCTGAGCATGTCATCCAAAGCTTGAGAGATCTTCAAGATTTTGTTCATCCCTTCAACCTTTTTCTGAGGAGAACAATCTCTTCTTCCAATCTTTCACACTCATTATTCTTCTTTGCAAGTTGTTCCTCAGTTTCTTCTTTGCTACGAGTAGCTTTAGCTACTACTATTTTAAGGGAGATGATATCTGACTTCATTTTGAAGATTTCTTCATTCTTTGCTTGACTACTCTCCATTTTCTTCTCAGCTCCTTGTGCCTGTTTCCTGGCTTCTTGTAATTGAGACTTAAGGGAGGAGACCTCTATCTTGTACTGACCAATCTCTTCTTCAAGTTTGTTCATGCTCTTGTGCCTTTGTTCAAGTTGATTTGATAAGGTATTTTCCTGTTTCTTTGCTTTGTTCAATTGATTTGTCATGGATATGACTTTTTCATAATGCTTCCTTTTGCTTTGATGAAATTCCTTCTTAAGCTTGGCAAGCTCTTCATCCCTTTCTTGTACTTGAAGCTGGATGAGGTCAACTTTCTTTCTTGTTTGATCTTGGTTACCAACTGGAGCTATCTTCTTAAGTGCCTCATTTTCCTTTTTCAAATTGTTAATCTCTTCCATGGCAGTCATAAGTCGAGCAAGGAGTTCTTCTACAAAGTTCTTTTCATTCTCTTCATCTTCTATGATGGATTCATGATTTCCTTCTTGATTGATGGTCATGGTTAGTGCTCCTTTTGAGTGAAGGTCATGAAGTTTATCCCATATATCCTTTGCTGATTAATATTTTCCTAGATTCTTCTTTACAGAATCAGGTAGCCCATTCAGATTGTCTTTGCTGCTTTTGCATCGTACTCCTTGGATTCTCTATCCATCCTGCTATCATCAATCACTGATTTCCAAAGTTCAATCCCTTAAGACTGTAAGAAAGTCCTCATTTTTGCTTCCCATATATTAAATTTCCCATTGAGCCTTGGAGCCTTATTAAATTGATTGTATTCTATTTTGGTAGTAGAGGGAGACACATCCTTAGGAGGATTAGAAGCTTTCCGCCTTGACCTCGCCATTCTTGCACTCTTAACTATGCTTCAAAATCCTTGAATGTGTATTTAATAATCACTGAGTGTCTTCAACAGCTACACAGAAGAAGAAAAAAAAAAAAAAACTAAAAAAACTTTGAGAAATACCTTGGATTCTTTTGAACGAGTCTTCACTCTGTTGGAGAAGCTGCTGCAACAAAAAATCCTTCCTTCAGCTTCTTTGACACCTTCAAAGAGCCTGGACAAGCTATGATACCATGTTGGAAATTTCTAGTAATTTCAAACAAAATCTGAACAGAGGAACAATGCTTTGTTTTAACCCAGAGAATGATACTCTGTTTTACACAGGATTTTAACACAGGGAAGCAAAATAAATTTCTCCAGAGAACAGAGTTTCAGCAACACACATAAAAACTTTCTATTCATTAATAAACTGCCTGTTACATATTTCTTCCTCTCTCTTAGAGGGATTCACCAAGAATTTCCACAAAAATACTCTGTCTCTTCTTGCACAAAATTATACTGCTGTGTGTAAAATTTTACATTTACTGTTGCGTAAAATTTCTTTACATATGCCCTGCTATTACATACATTTCAACCAAAAATAATTTCATACAGTCATTTGCACTCTGTGCGTTCTTCCCCTTTTTCTTATCGTGCTGTTGCGCCTCCACTTTCATTACATTACATATTCAAAGAAAAATTGCATATACGCTGTTGCATATATCTATATCCACGAACAATAACATTACATACCTTTTGTTTTACATGTGCCCAAAAAAAAACTCCCGTGAATTAGAGACAATGAAAATATCTTCACCTACGTTTCCCAACTGGAGTACATTACATTAATTACTTCACATGGATTAATTGATTACTGCTACGGATGTCCTCCCAATAATAAAAACAACAAAAATTATTTCAGGTCAACTACAAATGATGTTGGCCCGTTGATTTGATCGGACGGTTGATGACAATCCGCCAGAGCACCCAAACACACGAACATTGCTGGCCGAGGAATGAGTGGTTTTGGAACCGTACTGTGGACACGCGTCGTCATATCGCACTAATCAGATCCCCTTCGGAAAATACCACTGATGTGTGAAGGCGGTGCGGGGAAATCAACCTGGTTTCCAGATTAAATGACGC
The DNA here is from genome assembly GCA_000404065.3 of Pinus taeda. Lineage (NCBI taxonomy): Eukaryota > Viridiplantae > Streptophyta > Pinopsida > Pinales > Pinaceae > Pinus > Pinus taeda. The sequence continues at coordinate 10,009 of APFE031321880.1, forward strand.
GACAGTTGGAAATTAATATTTCAACAAGTTTTTTTATTGGTTATATAAAAAGGGTGGATGGTTCTTAAACGGGAAGTCACTATTCGAAAGGTCAATCCTTGTTTGTTAGTAATTTGGGTTATAAAAATGGTTGGTGGTTCTTAAACTGGAAGCCCCGGTGTTGTTTGATAAACTTTTGAACACATTTTGTATCTAGACCTCCATTCTATCAACTTACAGATAGTCGAAAGCAAAATATCTGACAGATGATGGTTGGTCCATGATGGCTCTTATCACACAAGCCCCGTCTAGCTGAGTTGTCAATATTGTTGATCATGCAAAGTTCATCAACGATGAACATAAGTAGTTAGGTTTTAAATGGAGGTCAAGTGACAACTCAAAGATGTGGTCATGAAAGAGCAGTGTTTGCCAGATTCCAAAGTAGATGTGGTTGCTTATGAAGATCAATCAAACATATATTTATTTATTGTTGTAATATGTTTTCCATGTAAGCATTAAGGGAGGGTGTTAGAAGTAATGCTTCTGTGTCATGTGTATTTGTCATTAGGAGTTACCATGAGTCATTCTAGAAGTAGTTGTTTCCAATGTGTGAGTTGTAATGGTGATCTCTTTCTCTCAAATTTAGTGAATAGTGTCTTATATATTTGTAACTATGGTGATCAATAAAAGTAATCAAGTGAGATTTGTGTTTTATGTAATAGCTCTCTATTATCTCTTTTATTTTTCTAATATCTTCAAATGAATTCCTTATAATATTTATTGTATTAAATTAGTCTTTACATGGGTTTTTATTTAAATAATTATGCATATAAAATTGAAATGATATTATTTATAATATTAAATTAATTAATATATTTGAAATGTTGAATTATTTTTTTTTATTTTTTTTTTTTTTTTTTTTTTTTTTTTTTTTTTTTATATATATAAATTATTTGTTGAATATGAATTTAAATTTAGATAAACTTAAATCATTGGTTAAACATAGTAATCATGATAAAGAGGATTTTTATTATTTTTAGTGCTATAATTGTTGTTTATTAAATTTCAAAAAATTATTTAAGATATCAATTCATGTGTTTAAACATTTTGTTTATATGGTAAAACAGATTGAAGAGAACTTTTCTTATATCTATTTCGGTTTCATGAGTTAACAAGTCATGAAGATTTAATAGTTTTACAAATTAGTGTTCACTTTTTTAATAAGATCCATTTTAACTAAGGTCTATCAGGTGTTTAGAGGGATCAAATCCCTTGATGTGGCTACCTTTTCTTAAAAGAAAAAAAAAATAGAAAAAACTTCAAGTAAGGGATTTGATCCATCTTGATGTTTGATCCATCAATGAGTTAACAATAGTTACAACTACTCAACTAAACTCTTATTGAATCTGTTCATGACAAGAGCTGAGATAATTGAGTTTCACTAACTGTAACTCAACTAGATTGCTAGATCTTAGCAACCATCTGATGCAAAAATCTACTTCTTGTCCACAAAGTCGAATTAATTGATTTATCTGAGTGACTTGGCCATGTTACTCTTGCTAAATGCAAATTAAGTCGTCTTTCTCACAAATCAAATGAAGCCTTTTCTTGATACAGTTTAACACTCCCTCTTAGTAAGAAAAGGGTTCTTAACTGTTGGGTAGCGGATCCCCCGTGTAACGGTTTTTGGGCTCAAATTCTAAAATTTTGGGTAAAAGTATGGTAAAAGGTTCCGTGAAGTGCGCGAAGCATTTGTCAAGAAAATAGAAAGTAAATTGGCCTACCCGTGGTTCACGAACCATGGGAATGTATAAATAGAGCAAGGCTCTATGGTTATAAGTGAGTTTTTGGTTTTGGATCTTGAGGGTTATGGGTTTATAAAGGCAATATTCTCTTTGCATCTGAAAGTCCGAGTCGAGGGTGTTGGTAGATAGATAGAGGCTCTGTAGTTGTGTGCATAGAGGCCTAGTGGAGTCCGCAGCTGTGTGCGTAGACCCCTACAGCTGAGTGCACAGGGCAAATCTGGTTTTACTGAACAGGAGATAAATAAAGATAAGAGTTTCTCAATCATTGTGTGTTTGATCTCGAATCTTTCCGTTTGCTTATGATGTGAATTTATGCATATTTATGATTGCGCGCATGGGTTATTGTTATTAAATGTTTGCTAAGACTTTAAGAAGTAAATCTAAGTGATAATAAACACATATACTAATAAAAATCAAGGAAGTGCCCGTCGCCGAGCTATGTGAAGCAACGCAGAGTAGTGAGAGTTCTCAGATCGGTTCGTGACCCCTTCTAGGCCACATCTAGACATCCCAAGGGTGCGGAAACCTGGTTCTAGCACCCTCCCCTACTACCTCGGGTGAGACTTCAGTCTGCGCTCTGTGGACTGTTGCCGAAATGGATGGTAGTGCTAGATTTGCTTGTCTAATAACTCTTCCAAACCTAGGTCAGGCCCAAACAAGCCAACAAATGGTTTCGTTGCCAGGACCAGAATCTGCCTAAGGGATGTCTGATGTCGGAACATTGGAACCATACAAAGAAAGAACTTGAAGATTGGTTGGATCAGAAGCTTCACGAGTTCGTGGTACAAGAAAACAAAAATCCGTAGATATCTGAGTAAAGGTGGCTAGATCACTACATATACACATAAATTCATGAGATCTTCTTTGCATCCTTCTAGACAAAACTGTATGAGTGGATCGCGAGGCTAGCTGACAGTCAAGGAAGGTGCAAATTGGAACAACCCATCGTGTGGACTCCAGAGTTGGTGCATAGACTAGAGGCATCTGAAGATAAAATCGCATGGGCAGTAGATCACTGGTTGGATCGGATAATAGGAGGGTTTATCACTGAGTTCGTGATAGACACAACTGTGAGTTACAGCAAGGCAGAAAGACACTTTCTCCAAGGGTTGCGGGGCAAGTACATCAAATTGTTGAATACTTGTATTAAAATGCTGTATGTGAAAAACGGATTATGCCCATCCATTGATGTCTCGGGTAACGCGGAGTGGAAGAGGCTACCCAGGGACTGAAGGATTAGAGAACAATACCCTGATTTCACTTTCACGAGATAGCAAGGAGGAGTTCACAGGGTTCTCTCCGAGAAGCACAATCTGATTGATAAAGTAGTGTAGTCCACTGTTACCACCTCCATCCACGCAACCACCCAATTTGCCTACATCAACCCCATATTCACCCACACCCCCTCCGCCACCACCAAGGGTTGGAATGGCGAGTGCGATCAAGTTTCCAGGCGTAGGAAATGAGGAAAAGATCAGTTTTGGTTCGTGGTAAGGGCAATATGGGAAGCCCAAGGCATTATAGATGATAACATAAAAAAGGCTACTTTGGTAAGTGCCCTGTAGGATCGTGCGTTAACATGGTACATAAATCACTCTAGTGATCATCTAAATGCGTGAATAGCGGAGATCTAGGATGCATTGAACAAAAAATTTAGCCAACAAAAATCAGAAATGCAGTCAATCATCGAGTTCAAGGAGATCATGATGCTGCTAGGTGAAACCCCTTGGGATCTAGATCAGAGAATAAAAAGTAAAATCTGTGAGGCTAACATGACGCTGATAGATGCATAGCACCAAGCATTGTTTGTGGCATCTTTGACACCACATCTGAGGACGATGTTGTTGCAGCAAAAGATCTCAACCCAGGCTGAAGCATTAGAGATAGCGATGAGGTTGCATGAAACTCCAATACAGGACCCCGAGTTGGGAGTTTAGCAAATCCACGCGTAGCTACAAAACGTATACTTAGAGATGCAAAGCCTCAATCAAGATAGGGCACCCTGACCAGAGGCATGTGAGGAATTGTGGTGTATCAAATGCAAAGGCCAAGGTCATGACAAGGATCACTACCCTGTATTTGCAAAATACCTCACAGGAGGAGGACCAATGCCCTTAATACTGGAGATACAAGTAGGGCCAAGTGCGGCACCCGCACTTTGGTGCATGATTTGTCAAGTAGGAGGAAAGTACACAATAGAAAACTATCATCTATTGTAGAAGTATACCCAGACTCTACAACAACTATATTGCAACTTCTATAGATCAGTGGGTCACAACGAGTGAACGTGTCGAAGCTACGAGCTAATGATGGAGAGGACCCCAGCCTATCGAATGCAGACTGAAACGCAAGGGTTCGACCCAGCCGCGGGGCCACACAATGGATTCCAAGGACGCGGATGAGGGAGAGGAGGAATGGAACCTGGCCGAGGGTGAAGACAATTGATCTGTTATAATTGTGGAGGGCCAGGGCACTATGCTCGTGATCGTACTAACCTGATGAGAATATCTTTTCCATAATGTGAGCAGTTTGACCATGAAATGGTAGATTGTCCGACGCTGATTGCCCAAATGTGTGAAAAGGGGGTAATACAACCTACTCCAACTCAAAGTATCCAAATGATGAGGTCTAAACCACGTGAATAGGACCCCAACATAAACATGGTACTGAGTAGTGGTGTAACTATAGGGGAAGATGCGAGGAAATAGCCTAGAGAAGATGTGAAGGTTCGCGATGCTCCTACAAAGGAACCTGGCTGTGAGATAGAACACGTGAAGGGGACGTCTAAGGAAGCTAAGAAAGGCTTCACAGAAGCCTCTATGAAATTTCTACGCAACAGCAAGGTAGTTAAGGGACTACAAGAGCTGATCACAAAGTGCGCAAGATCAGTGGAGCCGCATGTAGTCCGGAAACTTGGAAAACATGCTTCGCGCACCGGACGGGAAATGCGAATGACGGCATAAATTGGTGAGTATGAGATGGATCAGGTCATCCTGGATTTGGGGTTGGATGCGAATGCATTGCCCAAGCAAACATGGGAATGCATGGGTAGGCCCACACTATAGTGGTCTCCCATTCAACTATGGAAGGCCAACCAAAAAAAGATCTTATCGATGGGAAGATTGCAAGGGGTGACAATAGACATTGAAGGCGTAAGTACACAAACATACTTTGAGGTAATAGAATTTTTGATGATAATAATCCATACCCTACGTTGCTAGGAATAGATTGGGCCACGGACATGAATGGGGTCATCAACTTAAAAAAACGAAAGATGATATTCGAGAAAAAGTCACTTCATGTCACAGTTCCACTAGACTCAGCTAAAGGAGCACACTACACCGAACCTGTGCACGACGAGGACAGTGACGATGAACTAGATTACATCTACTAGATAATCATGTGAATCCTACAGCAGACGGGAGAATCTCATGGGAACGCGATAGTTCTTCCACATCAGATTCAGATGAGGAGATAGAACGATGGCAGAACCGACTACATGAAGTCACAACGCTCAACTGTAACATGATGATCAGATCACTGCGATGTGTGATGACCAAGGGAAGGACACACCTAGTGGATGATGATGCAATAAATGGGGAGGACTTCGTCAAACACTACGGAACTTCAATCATAGAGCAGAAGGAGCACGGTGCGCTAGAAGGAGCATTTCACGCGACAAATACACCAGTGTGGCAAGCACCTGGGGAGATGAGGTGGAAGGGGCACGAGGGTAGAAGTCAGATGCATCTACGGGTTGGAGGATCTCCGCGGAAAATGCAACTGGGGTGGCCACGACAATGCGGTTCGGGCACCCGCATTCAACGAAGGATGTGGCTGTATGCTAAACAACTATCGCTCCAACTGAATCTGCGTGTGATAGGGGTTTGCTAGGCTAATAAGATCATAAACAAAATATGGTGTACGACAGCAACCCTATCTGTAGTCAGACGTGATGGACCTAGGAAATCAAAGAGAATTTCTCCAACCACTACCCCTGCCAAGGTCTTGACCAAAGGGATCTGGTAGTTGCAGGAAGCCATTTGGCGTGGCAGATTAAGACTTCGTGAACTTGAGGAAGAAGGGGCAAGGCTAAGGAGGAAAAGCACAAGGTTGGATGCAGAAATTGGAAAATTAAAAATCAGACTCACACAAATGGGTCGCACAAAGATGAGTCTAAGGGGACCGGACTTGGCGGCCTTCCTATGATACTAGAACAAGCTAAGACCCTACTATCATCATTGCAACTGCACCCTACTGAAGGGGGGAGCACAGAACGTGACGCGTTATTAGACTCAAAGATATGCGAAGGGTGCCCACAACTGAGGCTACCAGGGAAGAGGAAGTCTCGCACGTGGGGTGCGACCACCTGACTATCCATAGGAGGCCTAGTCTCAGTGCTCCACACAGTTGGAAGAGGACGCGGAACTATAAAGAAGTCTACAGGGAGGTTGTGTGGCTTGGACACAGTGCGTAGGACCAATATGACGCATAGAGCACGTCCACGTACCAGGGACAATGCTGCAGCATGGGAAGGATGGAAGGTGACTGTTGCAAATACTATTCATGATAAGATGTCCCATTTAAGACACCGAGGAGTGGGCGGCTGGCAATTAAGACATAGGGCTGAATGAATTTGCTGCCAAAATCGCATTAATGAGTCACAAACGGGGATCACGGCCGAAGTTGAAGTCGAAAAGGTATATAAAGCATAAGTGGCTTGTTACCACACACCCTTTGGCCCCTTGCATATTAATCGATTATGTGTTCAAATAGAGAGGCACAGGATGAATGAGGCAGTCATAAAAGGAAGCCCATGCTTTCAAGAATTTCCGAAGGAAATACAGGAGTCTCTACTAAGGCCAATATCCACAACCAAATATGTTATGAAGAGCCCTGTGTCACTGATGAGAGGGACAACCGAAATCCCTAAATCAACCTGGACAAGCAACTGAAACTGATACTGGATTAGTGCCTTGCATACAATGGGTACAACAGATGGAAAAAGACTTTTTTGCAGGTGTAAGCGAAGCACAAAAGTTGGTGGATGACCTCTGCATGAAGATTGCCACACTAGCCAAGTGACTTGGGACAAGTCACGATGATTGTGTTGGGGCCTTGTTAGGTAGCAGATCCCTTGCGTAATGGTTTTGGGGCTTAAAGTCCACAATTTTGGGTAAAAGTATGGTAAAAGGTTCCATGAAGTGTGCCAAGCATGAATTGTAATGAGTCAAGTCAAAGGGTTTTCCACCCGAAAATAATGTAAGAAAATAGAAAGTAAGTCGGCTTGCCCGTGGTCCGCAGACCATGGGAATGTATAAATAGAGCAAGGCTCTATGGTTAGAATTTAGTTTTTGGTTTTGGATCTTGACGGTTATGGTTTTATAAAGGAAATATTCTCTTTGTGTCTGAATGTCCGAGTCAAGGGTGTTGGTAGATAGATATAGGCTCTGCAGCTGTGTGCGCAGAGGCCTGGTGGAGTCTGTGGTTGTGTGCGCAGACCCGTGCAGCTGAGTGCGCAAGGCGGATCTGGTTGTACTGAACAGGAGATAAATAAAGATAAGAGTTTCTGAATCATTGTATGTTTGATCTTGAATCTTTCTATTTTCTTATGATTGGAATTTATGCATATTTATGATTGTGTGCACGGGTTATTGTTATTAAATGTTTGTTAAGACTTTAAGAAGTAAATTTGAGTGATAATAAACACATATACTAATAAAAATCAAGGAAGTGCCCGTTGCTGAGCTACGTGAAGCCACGCAGAGCAGTGTGAGTTATCAGATCGGTTTGCGACTCCTTCCAGACCACATTTAGACATACCATGGGTGTGGAAATCTAGTTCCAGCACCCTCCCCTGCTACCTCGAGTGAGACTTCAGTTTGCGCTCTGCGGACTGTTGCGGAAAGGGCTAGTAGTGTGAGATTTGTTTGGCTAATAACTCTTCTAAACCTGGGTCAGGCTCCAACAAGCCAACATTAACCACCCCAATCCTACTTCTAGGGAACTTGAATGTGTCTCTTGACAAAGCCTTTATCAAAATTTTTGCATCCTGCGCCTATGTGGGAATTTACTACAACATGATGATGCTTCTCTACACACAATCTCTCAAGTAATGGTATCTCATGTCTATATGCTTTGACCTATCATGAAACACTGGATTTTCATAGAGTTTTACACAAGTCTGATTATCATAGTGAATCAATGTAGGCTCCATCCCATGACTGAAGAGACCAACCAAGATCTTCCTCATCTAAATATCCTCACATGTTTCTTGAATAGAATCCATATACTCAACCTTTGTTTATTCAAGTGCTACTGATCTATGTTTCATGTTATAACAATAAATTTTTACTGACCTAACACTGAATATAGCTCCCGATCTGATCCTCCTATCTGATGGACTCCCTACCCAATCTTCATTTGTGAAGCCTAGAAGCTTCACTCCATTAGTCCTCTTGTACCATAAACCAAAATCTATTGTGCCTCTAATATATCTAAGAACATGTTTTGCTTCTTTGTAGTAAGCTTGGTAGGCTCTGCCATAAACTGACTAAGTTGATTAACTATGAAACAAATATCGGGCCTTCTGTTCACCAAGTACATCAAGGACCCCGCCAACTGTTAGTAGATAGTTCCATCTACTACCTCTTCTTTAGAAGCATCCTCTTTCCTCTAATTAGTAGATAGAGGAGTGTCCATAGTCTTGCAGTCCTGCATATGGAATCTCTAAAGGATTTCGGAGGTGTACTTCCCCTGACCAACAAATATTTCTCCATCTCCCTGCCACACCTCCAAACCAAGGAAGTAGTGCATAAAACCCATATCCTTCATCTCGAACTCTCTTGCAAGGCCCTCCTTGCAATATTGGATCAACCTCTCATCTTTTATCATTATCAAATCATCTACATACAAGACTAAGATAAGGAAACTTCCATCTGTAGTTTTCTCTATAGATTCAATAGCTCATGTAATTTCCTAAAACACAAGACTAGAATCTACTCTACTCTCAACAACGGAAACCCATAGAGCGATGAAACTAAGAGTCAAAAAGAGGAAGATAATCAATGACACATAACAAAATATTTATTCGGGGAAAGCCACTGCTCAAAACCCCTACTATCTATATTTCATTAATCATAAATCCAAGATGAAAATACAATATTTATTCTCACTAGAACAATCTCTGCACAAGTATAATCAACTCTCTGCTCACAAGCTAGCTCAAGCCAAACCTTAGCCTATTCTACTACCCTCCAAGTCCCTATTTCATTGCGCAATTCTTAGAGGAATTAGCCTCTATTTAATGAGGAAATCCTTCTTCCATAACTACGTAATCCAAACTGAGGTGCTCAACTGATTGCATGTACCATCCGTACAACTCGAAAAATTATACAACTGATAGTACATTGTCCCTACACTCTAGTCTCCACTAGGTCTTCCTATGAACTGACATGGATGAGTTATTCTTGAGTGACTCTTCAGTTATATGGTGTGGCACTAAGGATTCACTTGTGCACCACCTCACTACTAGACCTCGACTAGTTCTTCCAATAGTTAGAACTAGTTTAACTGACTATAACTTAGTTGAACTGAGTTATCCAATTACAACCCCAATAAACTCAATCTGGACCCCTAGAACTTAGGGATCACACTTACATGATTCCATATAGACTTCCAACTTGAAATTCCTAAGTTAAGTAAGTCAGCTTAACTTAATTAACTATTGCAAGTTTCTATGAGAATAGCATTTCGATTCAAATCAAAGTGTAATTCAAGGGCAAATTAAACTAAAATTTCTTGTTACCATTTCTTAACACTCCCTCTCAATAAGAAGGGGATTATTAGCTATCCTGATCCTATCTTTGTGAAACTTGAATTTACATCTTGACAATTCCTTTGTCAAAATGTCAGCATCTTGCTCCTCTGTGGGAATGTACTCCAACAACATAATCCACCTCAATACACAATCTCGAAGATGGTGATATTAGATATCAGTATGCTTGGATCGATCATGAAAACCTAGATTTTCAGAGAGTTTGATACAACTCTGATTATCATAGTAAATCATAGTTGGATCCATCTGCTAACCAAATAAACCAACCAGAATCTTCCTCATCCAGATGGCCTCACATGCTGCCTGACTTGCAGCCATGTACTGTGCCTCTACCACACTGAGTGCAACCAATCTTTGTTTTGTGTTGTACCAAGAAAAAATTGTTGACCTAAGACTACATATCCCTCTTGATGTGCTCTTCTTGTCAGATAGACTCCCTACTCAATCTACATCAGTGAAGCCTTAAAGATTCACTCCCCTTGTCTTTTTGTACCGTAATCCATACCGAGTAATGCCTTTGAAGTATCTCAACACATATTTTTCCACCTTCCAATACAACTTCGTAGGTCTAACCATCACTTGACTAAGTTGGTTAACTGCATAGAACATATCCGTTCATGTGTTCACCAAATACATGACTGAACCCACAAGCTACTTATAAATAGTAGCTTCCATAGTAGCTTCCCATGTATATATGTATTGTAACATTGAAAGGAACATAATGAAAAATCAATATGGTAGTCCCGGTTTTGGGATCTAGGGGAAAATCTTTGTGTATAGCTGTTTTGTGTTTTATGCTCTCACCAATGTTTATTTTCTATTTTTAGAATTTTTATGCGGTTAATTTTTGTACAGGGTTAAAACCTACATTTGTTATTAGAGAAGTTTTGGATTCAAGGGGAAGCCTTTTCTGCTGAAGGGCTTTTTCTCGGGCCTGTGGTAGACCTTGATCAGTGGGAGATCTACGGGATCGATTCTTGTGGAGAAAGAAGATGGCAAGTAGTGGAAAGATAGAGATCGAGAAATTTAATGGTCATAGTTTTGAGTTGTGGAAACTCAAGATGGAGGATCTGTTGGTGGATAAGGATTAGTGGATCATGGTAGATTTGGGTACTAAACCAACAACTATGTTAACTGAAGACTCGGCGAAGTTGGATCAGAAGGCAAAGAGAACAATACAATTTTGTGTCTCAGATTCAATATTGTTGAATTTATTAGCGGAAGCTTCAATGAAGACTTTGTGAGACAAGTTAGGGACTTTGTACCAATCTATGTCTCTGGTGATTAAACTGTTCCTACGGAAAAAACTGTATAACCTAAGGATGAAAGATAGAGACTTGGTGACAAAGCATATGAATGCATTTAACACTGGGGTAAGCCATCTATTGCCTGTTGATATTAAAATTTTAGATGAAGATAAGTGCATTAGTTTGTTGTGTTCTCCACGAGATTCATGGGATAGTCTGGTTGTTGCAATATGTAGCAATGCAACTACCTTACAGTTTGATGAAATAGTCTCATCCTTGTTGTTAGAGGAGATGATACAGAAAAATATGGAGGGCCATAATGGTGATGCTTTATCTGTATGAGGATGGTCCCAAAACAAAAACAAAAATAATTCCTCGAGTGGGATATCTAAATATAAATGAGATCTAAATATCTAGGAAAACTTATAAAGGTGTGCTGGAAGTACAAAAAGGAATGGCACTTCAAAAGGGACTGTAAATCAAAAGCTCCTAAGAAAGGAAATAGATTTCATGATGCCCATTCTACAGAGACTAAAACCACCTCAAATGAAGGTGGGGATGTGTACTTGGCTTCTTCTTTAAGCACACATGTAGATCATGAGGCATGGTTGATTAACTCAGGGGCATCCTTTCACTTCACTCCCCATAGAGAGTGGTTTTGCGAGTATGAGAAATATGATAGTGGTGATGTTTTATCATGGGATGATAGGAAAGCTAGAATTGTTGGTCTCAGAAAATTCAAGTTGAAGTTCTAAGGTGGAAAGATTAGAACACTGCTAGATGTTCTGCATATTCATGCATTGGTCAAAAATCTGATTTTTGTAAGCAAGCTGGATGATGCAGGTGTAAAAACATTGTTCGAGAAAGACACCTGCAAGATGGTTCAGGGAGAACTGGTATTGATGCAGGGAGTTCAGATTGGAACTCTGTACAAGCTTCAAGGTAGCATTAGTATTGATGGGTGCCACAATTATATGGTTACTGAAAGTGGAGTAGAAAATCTAGTGGTCTCTGGAGAAAATACCATGCTATGGCATCAAAGGCTTGGACATATTGGAGAGAAGGGCCTTCAAATACTTCATGGTAATGGTCTGGTAGAAGTTATGTCTAATAGCTCTCTAGATTTTGATTTTTGTGACAATTGTGTATATGGGAATTAGAATTGGGTGAGTTTCCCCTCTTGTGGTAAGAGGGCGAAACAAATATTAGAGCTTGTGCATAGTGATGTGTTTGGGCCTGTGTCAGTTCCATCACTGGGAAAGTCTGTGTACTATGTATCATTTATAGATGACTTCTCAAGGAATACATGGATATATTTCTTGAGGAAGAAATATGAATTCTTTGACGGGTTTAAATAATTTAGGGCTCTGGTGGAAAACAAGACAGAGAAGAAGATAAAGGTGTTGAGGACATATAAGAGTGGAGAGTTTTGCAAGAAGGAATTTGAAGAGTTCTATAAGAAGTGTGGTATAGCATGATAGAATACTACTCCATAAAAACCTAAGAAAAATGGAGTTGCGGAAAGAATGAACAAGACTTTGATGGAAAGGGAAAGAAGCATGCTCAATTGTGTCGAGTTAGGATAGGAATTCTGGGAAAAGGAAGAGGAGACTGCATGTTACCTGGTCAATAGATCACCTTCATTGGCGTTGGTGGATAGGACTCCAAAAGATGTATGGACTGGTAAGAAACCTTCTCTTTCACATCTAAGGGTATTTGGGTGTGATGCATATGTACATGTTCTAGAGAAAAGAACAAAGTTGGATAGTAAATCTGAAAAGTGCATCTTTATTGGGTATAAGGATGGTTTATAAGGTTATAATATTTATAACCTAGAAACAAGGAAGATTGTGTACAACCAAGATGTGGTGTTTAGAGAGGTGAAATATGTTATTAAACATGAAGCCATACTAAAGGAACCTGAGAAAATAGAGTTTGAGCTAAAGGAGGAAGAATCAGACTCTACAACAAAAGAGGAATCAAAAGATGAAGAGCCACAAACACGAACTGTGAGAAGATCAGTTTGAAATAGAAGGTAGATAGAAAGGTATATTCCATCTAGTTTCTATTAAAATTCTTCTTTATCTGTTATTGATGATGATCCAACAATTGTGAAGTAAGCAGTAGATTTAGAGGATGGAAAACTCTGGAAAGAGGCCACTGTTGATGAAATAGAATCTTTGCATGAAAATAAGGCTTTGAATCTGGTGGAGTTTCCATTTGGTAGGAAACCCATTGGAAACAAATGGGTGTTTAAGAAGAAGATGAATGGAGAACGAAAGGTGGAGAAACACAAAGCTTAGCTGGTAGAAAAAATTTATTCCTAGGTGCTGGGAATTGATTTTGGTGATATTTTTTATATTGCTGCCAAGGTAGCTTCTATTAGATTAATTTTGTTTGTTTCTGTTGTTTTTGATTTTGAGGTGGAGAAGATGGATGTGAAGACATCATTTCTTCACGGGGATATAGAAGAAGAGATATACATGAAGTAACCTGAAGGCTTTGCAGTGAAGGGTAAGAAATAATTGGTATGCAAGTTAAGAAAGTCTATGTATGGGTTAAAACAACCACCAAGGATGTGGTATTAGAAATTTGATACATTTATATGGGGACTTGGCTTCACCATAAGAAAAGAAGATCATTGTGTGTATTTTAAATTAATTGTTGGTCATGTTATTTATCTGGTCTTATATGTGGATGATATGCTACTGGTTGGAAATGACAAAGAAATTATCCAAGATTTAAAGACCTAATTGTCCTCCAAATTTGACATGAAAGATCTTGGTGCTGCAAACTATATTTTGGGTTTGGAAATTAAATGAGATTGGATAAATAGGAAGATCTGGTTAAACCAGAGGAAGTATGTCGAGACAATACTACAGAGGTTTAATATGAGGGATAGTAAACCAATGAAGGTTCATATTCCTGTAGGTGTAAAGTTATCTGCTGAATAGTGTCCCAAGACAGAAGAATAGGAAGAGGACATGTCCCGTGTTCCATATGCAAGTGCAGTCGGTAGCCTGATCTATGAAATGGTCTTTACTAGACCAGACATGCAGTGGGAGTATTGAGTAGGTTTATGTCAAGACCAGGGAAGGAGCATTGGACAGTAGTGAAGCGGGTTTTCAGATATTTGCGTGGAACTAGTGATTATTGTTTGTGCTACCAAGGAAGACAAGGATTGGATAAAGTTTTGGACATCCGTGGCTTTGTTGATTCAGGTTGAGCTGGAGATCTAGATCAAAGAAGATCTAAAAGTGGGTATATGTTTAACCTATTTGGAGGTGCAGTCATTTGGATGAGTAAGAGACAGTCTGTAGTGGCACTTTCAACTACAGAGGTAGAATAGATGGAAACCACTCATGCAAGCAAGAAAGCAGTTTGGGTGTAGAGATTGTGTTCAAGTATGGGGTTAGTTCAGTGAGCTATAAGGATGTACTGTAATAGTCAAAGTGAAATTTTCTTGGAAAATAACCTTGCTTATCATTCAAATACAAAGCACATTGATGTTCACTCTCACATTGTGAGGGATATGGTTGAGGAAAAAAAGGTGTTGCTAGTAGAGGTGAACACTTTGAAGAATATTGAAAATGCATTGACAAAGTATGTGAGAATTGAGAAGTTCTCTTAATGTAGAGAAACAATGGGCATTACAGGGCTGGATCACTGACTAAGCTCTCTTGTGGCCCCTTGTGGAAAGAAAACAACAAGTGGGATAATATTGGGTTCTGTTATGTTATTTCCATCACTACCCTATGTGTAGGGGGTCACGGGGGGGCGGATGCCCCCCCATGTACATTGCACCTGGGGCTCACAGGGGGGGCGACTTCCCCCCTTATCAGGGGGTATGCATGGGGGTGGTAGCCCCCCTACACGGGGTCCAGGACAACACCTCAGGAATTTTTTTTTGGACCCTATATTAAGTGGGCGGACCTACCTATGGTTTTGTGCATGGATTTCACACATGGTTTTGGGCATGATTATTTTTTGTTAATGGAATATTGTAGATTCAGTCAGGGGAACTATGATTATGTTCTAATCCAGGGTTAATGGATTAGGGTTTATGGATGCTTCCTCATGTATATATATCTATTGTAATATTGAAAGGAACATAATGAAAAATCAATCTGGTAGTCCCGGTTTTGGGATCTAGAGGAAAATCACTATGTATATATGTTTTATGTTTCATGCTTTCACCATTGTTTATTTTTTATTTTAGAATTCATATAATTTCTGTACTGGGTTGAAACCTACATAAGCACTCCTTCTCCAAGTCAAAATGAACAGCTTGTATGAACTAGCTCAACATAAGGGTGCAAATAATCAGAGACCAACCATTTGGGAATGGGAGGGGATGAATCTATAGGCAAGGAGAGCGAGTTAGGATCTTACCAAAGATAGGGGAAAGTCCTCATATCAAGGAGGAAGCTCATAGGGATAAGATCAAAGGGAAATATTTGGAAAATTCAACCATATCCACAATGAACAACCTTCAGCTCATCATTCTTGAAGCCTCTAGATCACAAATCTTCTTGTCCTCCTTGGGAAAACTTTCCTTTTAGGGTTCAACACGAGTATCTAAGTAAAATTTGTGCTGCCAGCACGATGCTAATATAGTGCAGCCCACCATCAGCACGAGTAGGCAGTGCCACAGTCGTATTGATCTTGAAATTACGGTTTTGAGCTCAATTCTTCAGAGAAGGCCCAAGGCATGTTTTCATCAGTTCTTCAGGGATCATCTGGACTACATATCAAGATGGGTACACCACATAATTGTCAATTTTTGGGAACTTTGGGGTATGAAAAAGGGGAGCGTGGGAGGTGGAAAAATATTTTGTAACACATCCATGACAAGAATCCTATTTGGAATGGGGCACCTTCACTTTCCCTTCCTTGCCTTACCCGCTAAGGAATAATTTTCCTCATCATCAGTATTTAATGAGGAACCATCTCTGTTGTTCCTTCTAATCTCCTCCTGCATAAAAGATGACCATAGCCGTTCCCAATCTGGAAGCTTTTCCCT
The DNA here is from genome assembly GCA_000404065.3 of Pinus taeda. Lineage (NCBI taxonomy): Eukaryota > Viridiplantae > Streptophyta > Pinopsida > Pinales > Pinaceae > Pinus > Pinus taeda. The sequence continues at coordinate 25,900 of APFE031321880.1, forward strand.
CCCATTGACAAATTCATGATAGTTATTCCAACTCTTGGGAAGGACTAGGAGAGCTAGTCTCACCATATCATCCTCGACAACAGATATTCCAACACTTCCAAGCTCATCACCATAGTGAGTGAACTTGGTCAAGTATTTTGGAATGGTCTCACCTTTCTCCATCTTGATTTTTCAAATTTTTTCTTTCAGTTCCAACTTCCTATGGTCATTGATGTTCTAGAATAGGTTTGTTAATTATTTCCACATATCATACGAGTTTCCTTCTCGTGGAGACTCGAGACAATGCGGTTTCGAACTCCCTCAGGGATTATTTGCCTCACCTTCAGCACACACTTCTTCCATTCAGCCAAATTCTATGCATCCAATGTTGTAGGCTTAAGAATGTATTGATTAATGAATTCCTTGAGGGCATTATCCTCCATCACAACCTCCATCCTTTCCTTCCAGGCTATATAATTTGAGCTGCCTTTCAGGCATACTTGAGCCTCAAACGATAGAAATCCATTTGCTGATCCTGAAGTATGTATTCCAAATTCGAATTTCACTTATAATCCCTAAACCAAAAACTTTGAGATCTCCTCTAGTATAATATCTTCATCTTCGATGCCATGTATATTTTTTCTGTAGATTCAACAACTCATTTAATTTCCTACAACACAAGACAATAATTTACTCTACTCTCAATAGTAGAAGCCAATAGATCGATGAAAACAATAATCATCAAGAGGAAGATAATCAATGTCATATAACACAATATTTATGCAGGGAAATCCACTACTTAAAACCCCTACTATCTATATTTCATTCATCATAAATCCAAGATGAAAATACAATTCTTTTTCTCACTAGAATAATCCCTGCACAAGTATGGTCAACTCTCTTCTCACAAGCTAGCTCAAGCCAAACCTTAGCCTTTTATGCTGCTCTCAAAGCCCCTATTTCATTGCACAATTATAAAAAAAATATCCTTTATTTAATGAGGAAATCCTTCTTCCATAACTGCGCAATCCAAACTGAGGTCATCAACTAATTGCATGCACCATATGTACAACATGGAAAATTATACAACTGATATTACATTGTCATTGCACTCTAGTCTCAACTGGGTCTTCCTATAAACTGACATGCATGAGTTATTCTTGAGTGAATCTTTAGTTAGTTGGTGTGGCACCGAGGATGCATTGGTGCACCAACCAACTACTAGACCTCTACTAGTTCCTCCAATAGTTAGAACTAGTTTAACTAACTATAACCTAGTTGAATTGAGTTATCTAATTACAACTCCTATAAACTCAATTTGGACCCCTAAAACTTATGGATCACACGTACATGACTCCAGATGGACTTCTAACTTGAAATTCCTCAGTTAACCAAGTCAACTTAACTTAATTAACTATTACAAGTTTCTATGAGAATAGAATTTTGATTTAATTCACAGTTTAATTCAAGGACACATTAATCTGGAATTTCTTGTTGCCATTTCTCAACACCATCTACAAAAATGTAGTACAAATTGGCATCTTCTTAACTCTTAGTGAAGCCCAATCCACTAACATAGGAATCTATGTGAGCATACCAAGCATGGGGTGCCTACTTGAGACCATAGAGGGCTCTATTGAGTCTACATAAATGTGTCTCCTTTTAAAATGTCTCAAATCCCCTAGGTTTCTCAATGCAGATCTCTTCCTCAACCACTCCATTGAGGAAGGCAATCTTAACATCCATTTGGTAGATCTTCCATGCAAATTGTGTTTCCAATGCTAGTATCGCTTTCATAGAAGAATACCTTTCCATAGGGGAAATTTTTTCCTTATAATCAGCTCCCTCTACCTATGAGAAGCCTTTGGCCACAAATCTAGCCTTGTACTTCCAAACACTGCCATCAGTTGCATGTTTCACCTTAGAAACCCACTTGGAGCCCATAACATATTTTCCCTTAGGTATAGGCACAACCTCCCAAGCGTCATTCTTCATGATGGAGTCATACTCCTCCACCATGGCATCTACCCACACCTACAGGGAAACTACTTCATCAAATGAAGAAGGATCTGAATCAATAAGTTTTGTCGTGAGTGCCATATATCTGATATAATTGTTTGGTGATCCCCTTTGTCTACACAAGGAGCTAGGAGCTTGTTAGCCTGCCTATTTCTCTTCCTCCCTTCTTTGGAAGGCTCTATGTGAATGGGCGCATCCACTTTACCTCATTTCTTCTCCTCCACATGTGGTTGCTCCACAACATCTTATGGATATAATTGGGGCTCCTCTTTAGGACCTTAAAGCTCCTCCTCAATTGTAATTCTCAGCTCTTTCTCTAGAGATATTCTAATGGCATTCTCCTCATCAAATCTGACATCTCTCTTCATCATATTCACCTCAGGTGAAGGCATATACACCCGGTAAATTTGAGGTGTCTATGTGTATCTTACAAAAATATTGTTCCCTGTAGTGAGATCCAACCTTTTTGTGCTATCCATGGAGACATTAAAACAGGTTTTTGATCTAGAAATCCGAAAGTGGGAGGAATCTATCTTCCTCCCAGAGAAAGCCTCTTCAGGCGTGATCATTCCAAGAATTTTTGATGGCTCCTGTTCTACAAAAAAATAAATTATTTCATTCTTTTTCCCATAGATATAGTGGCAGAACCTAATCATGCAACATTTCTCTTGTAGCCCCTACAATGCTTCTATTTTTCCTCTTTACAACCACATCTTGTTGTGGGTTGTGGGGTGCAATCAACTCCCTTCTAATACCCTCCTTGGCATATAATTCTTTGAAGGAATTAGACACATACTCTCCTCCATTATCACTTCTCAAGGATTTAATTTTTTGTCCAGTATCATTTTCAACTAAGGATTTGAATTCAACAACTTTGAATAAACCTCATCTTTCTTCTTCATAAAATAGATCCAACATTTGTGGGAAAAATCATCTACGGATATCACATAATACCTACGCTTTAAAATTAAGCCTGTAGAAAATGGTCCACACACATCTAAGTGAACTCACTCCAAGATGGCTCCAACTCTATTATCTCATCCCTGGAAGGAGGATTTAACATATTTTCCAAGAGTAATTACTTGAAAACATGATGTTGATCAACGGTGCATTTTAGAAGTACAGTGGTGATCTACTGCATTATTTTCAAAGCTCCATGGTGTAGGTTTCCTATTCGCCTATGCCAGAGATCTCCAACATCTTGTCCCTGAACATGTTCTACCTTGTTACTCAATGCAGCACATGCGTCTACCTATATCTTGTAGAGATTGTTAACCTAAACACCAGTTTGTTTTAGTTTTCCTTTAGCAACATGCTGAATAAAAGATTTCCCCTTACTGTACAAAACATCATATCCATAGTCTTCATGTACAACTATAGAAACTAAATTCTTCTTCAAACCAAGAACATGAATTACATTCCTTAGGTGAATGTGGGAGCCTAAGTCCCTCATAATGGTGACAATGTCAATCCCTTTGGTACTATACCTTCCATCGTCTCTAACTTCTATGTGTAATTGTAGGTCTTTCTCCTCCAAGCTGCTAAATAACTCCTTATTTACTATCATATGAAATGAAGCACCAGAATCGAATTACCATACACTTCCCCATACAGTACTTACTATTAATGTAATGAGGGTGAAATAAAACTGAAATTGTGATGTGAGAGCATCACCTCGTGGTGAACCTGGAGAATTCTTACTAGATTTCTTATGTGGACACTTGGTTGCATAGTGTCCATATTCATGGCAGTGAAAACATTTGATTTTACTGAGGTCTTTCTTCTTTCCCTGGTTTTGGCTAGAGTATGCCTTGCCTTGGGTCTTCTTTCCCTTTCTCGATAGATAAATTTTTTCTTCCTCCTCATATTTGGATGTGACGCCATCTCTAGTGTTTCTTCTAATATCCTCTTGCACCAAATCAAACCAAATCCTCTCCCAATCGGATAGCTTGTCTCTTCCATTAAGTGAATCCTAATAGTTGTGCTAGGATTTTAGAAGGCCAAGGAGTGTTAATCTCACAATTTCATATGATGGAACATTTTCTCCAACTCTTCCGAGTTCATCTCAAACTCGAGTGAATCTGGATATCTATAAAACAACAATTTCATTTTTACCCATGTGAACGTTCCCGCGCTTGTCTGTCAATGCCAATTTATTGGCATCACTTTTACTCTGGAATAGATCTATGAGTACTCTTGACATTGAAAAATTATTCTCATTTCCATCCAAATTTGAAACCACATAATCTCTGACACCCTCTAGAACAATCTTGTTGGATTTTGTTGTGTCTTTCCTCCACTAAGCAAGTAATTTTGGACCAGATTCTAGTGGTTTTGGAATATCAGTTTTTGTGTACTCTAATACTCCATTTTCATCCAGGATAGCTTCCATCATCTATTTTCGATCACAAAAAATTTAGGTGCCCTCCAATGCATACTCATGCCTCAATCCATTGAAAGAAAATTTTCCTACACTGAAGAAAACCTGCACCAAAAAATCTGCAAAACAAAATTTTCTAAGAGAATATTTGGGATATAGTTTATATTTAGCCTTCAATAGCTCTAATACCATGTAGAAATAGCTCAAAATTTGCAGCTTCTAATAGACATAAATTTCTTCTACTCAATATACGAAAAGGAAAACATACAGTAGAAACACATGCAATAACATGCAATCATCCAATCACAATGAACACAATATTTTTACTAAGTAACCCAACTAGTAAAAACCCCTCATCTATTTTGTACTAAATTAGATAAGAATATGGATCTATTACAATGACAACTTCAATCCTTGAAGCACAACCTAAACTGCAATATTGATATCCACTTGCTCTGCCTGCTCTAACCAACACTTAGCCAAAATAGGCATCAACCTTCCTCCTATTTCTTTGCATAGTCCTTGAGGAAATTAGTTCCTAAAAGATAGGAGAATTCCCTATTTCATTATGCAAATCCTAGAGGAATTGATCATTTTCTCTAATGCAAAAACTTATACACTCAAATAGTATACAATTGATAATTACAATGTTCCTTTCCCTCCACCTCACCTAGGAAACTCGAATTCCATGCATGACTAGGGTTGTTTTTAGTAAATTGAATAGCTAACTGAGAGACATGTGAGTTAACAATAATTACAACTACTCAACTGAACTTCTATTGACTCTATTCATGACTAGAGCTCAGATGTCTGAGTTTCACTAACTATAACTCCACTAGATTTATAGGCCCTAGCAATCAACTCATGCACAACTCTACTTCTTGACAACAAACTTGAATTTAATGATTAAACTTAGTGACTTGGCCAATTCACCCCAGCCGACTGTAACTCACGTCATCTTGCTAATGTGGAAATTCAAATTTCTACATTTCACTAAGGCACATTTGAAATGAAGTCTTTTCTTGCTACAATTTAATATAAATATTGTGTCTTTGTCTCAAATGATGCTCCTTGGTATCCCAAAGTGTACCCAGAATAGTCTAAAGAACAAGTTCACCACTTCTTTCCCACTAATAGTATTTTTATGGGGAATTAAAACACACATCTTTCTAAACCTTTCAACTTCCATGAATAACTAGTCATGTCCCTTCCTGGTTCTTTGTAAACCTATGACAAGGTCTTTGGAATTTTTTTCCCAAGAATGTGTGAGTACAAGTAAGGGACTCTATGGACTTTATTTCCTGTTACTGGACTTGTTGGTACAATAAAGTATGCATATTCACATCAACCTGGCCACCTTTTCTTACATCTTGGGCCAGTAAAAATAACTCCACAAGTTGGCCACTATCTTACTGAAACCAAAATTCCCTACAAAATTAGAGGTGTGAGCCTTTCTTTTAGTTGCAATCACTCACCTTTAGGAACACATAACTTATATAGCCTATAGATTAACCCATTTTAGAGATGGGATTGAACCATGTTTTCACCATTTTGCACATGTTTCTAGCTTTTCAACTACTGAGAGACCTCTTAGAAGTAATCATTTTCTATGTATACCTCTTTGTATGAATTATGAGTGAAAGGATCCATGTGCATAATAGTTATGCAAGCTATGATATTTGATGTGGTTGGTCTTGAAAGCATGTCAACCAAGTTTTTTTTCTTCCTTTCTTGTACTTAATCATTGATGTAACTATTGTAGAAACCCCATCTACTTGTAATGTCTAGTTTACTATAGCCCATAGGTACTAGAGTGGTTGGTCATCTATGTGAATTATTGTATCCTTTCCTAGTAGATAGTGTTTCCACTTCTTTATAAATTGCATTAAGACATACAAGTCCATGTCATAGGTAGAGTAGTTGAGAGCGATCCCATTAAATACTTCAAAATGGTAGTAGGCAACCCTTACTTCCTAAATAAAGATCACTTCCATAACATACCCACTCACATCTATCTCCACTTTGAAGGGTTGTTGCAATTTATCGATGACATAGCTATTTCTTCAATCATAGTCTTATTTAACTCCTGAAAGGCCCTCTATTGACCCTTTCCAAGCTATAAACTCTTGTTAATCATTGTTATGGTGTGGAGGTGGCATTTCTACTGCTGAATATAAGGATATCAATTTCCTCATGTATTGTGCTACCCCAATGAAACTTCTAACCTCATAAACATTAGTAGGAACCAACCTCTTCATGATGGCATCCATCTTTGATATATTTATCATCATCTTCCCCCACCAATTACATATCACAAACACACCAAATATTATTGTGCAAACTCACACTTCTTAATCTTTTCCAACAACTAGTGCTTCTTTAATGTCTCTAGCACCTGCGTCAAATGTGAGATGTCCTCCTCCAAGGTAACATTGTATACCAATATATCATCAAAATAAATAATTAAAAATGAATGTATAAAATGGTGTATCATATCATCCATTAACCTCATAAACGTATCTAGTGCATTGCATAGGCCAAATGACATGACTAACTATTGATACAAATATTTTCTAGTTTTGAAGGTCATATTCCAAGTGTGACAACAACTTATGGTTAAATTTCCTCTCGTAAAGATTTATAACCTCTAATCGTACTTAAATTATGGAAATGAAAACAAAATTAATTAATTGAGAAAGGGACATAGGTTTAGCTTCCTTGAGGAGGATATCTATGGGGAAATTGGAGGAAATTCTCATTCATAATATCCAGACCTGGCTAGTTTACTTTTAATGGAGATTGAAAAATATTAAAGGTTGATTTTGAGGAGAGTATGGGATCCCTAAATAAATGACAATCCCATACTCAGATTTTTTTGAGGACAATATTGGGAAAGTAAACAAACTAACAATTAATAACATTAGTCAAGAAGAGGATGAGGAGACAACATGGGGAAGAGTGTTGGGACAATATAGAAAGAGAAAAGAGGACGAATAGATGGAGACAATATATACCACAAGATGGGTAACACAAACAACCAATCAAGAAACATGGAGGAGAAAAATATAAGTCCAACACTAGGAAGTAAGAGCGAGGATTTTAGCTAGCATTGCCTAGTTATGTGGGTAGAGATTTTGTGGTCTCTAGATTCCCTGTAATAGTTTATGGTTTTGGTTCATATTTCCTTTGAGAAATCCTCCTTAGCCACTAAACTTGGCTTGTGAGTGATTGACTACAAGAAATGCTATGATGTAGTCATATTAAGGTTGAATGGAGAGTTAAAGTCCCAACCTTAGTTGGCACACTCATGTATAATACAAGATAAGTTATTTACCTATGTTATCTTGAATGACCTTGTCACGTTGATGTTATATTGTTTTCATATGGCATGTTTTGTTAATTGGGATGTTCTTTTTCATCTTATGAATGCTTGATTGATAAATGTGTATATGTGGGATGCTTAATGCTCCATATAATTTTTTCACGCATATGATAATGAACTATGAATTCATGAGTGGTTGTGTGCTATATTATTATGAATATGGACATCCCTATATAAATAATTATAAAATTGTATTTATGCATGTATGTATATAAATGTTGCATAAGCTTAGGAAGAGTATCCCATATTCAAATAAGAGTTGAGGGTGTCCGTATTAAGATATACATATATGCATATATATAAGCTTAGGAAGGAGTCACAATAGTCTAAGTATCAAGGATGTCCCATCTCGATACACACACATACAAAAATATATTTAAATAACCTTAGTATGGATTTTTTTATGTATTACAGGTGTTCTTTGTTGATACACTTATATGTATATGTATGTCAGAAGCCCTGCAAATATTTCTAAGTGCCAAAGTCTTATGAGAGGGGTCATTTCCATTAAGTGGCTAATGGAATTCCCATCTTGGCCTGATGTGAATACTTCATAACAATGGTAAGGAAAGGGAGAATCATGGGGTGAGATATTTTAGCATGACATCAGGAAAACAGGTGGGAAAACCCTAACTCAACAATTAAATTTAAGATAATTGTCTCACCTCATTGATAATGGATTGTAACAAGTCTGGCGGAAGGGAGATCAATGGGGAGAGAGATATCAGGGCGATAGGCATCAACGTGATGTCAATTTGAAATCATATCAGAACCTTTGGAATATTTGTGGTCTATGCACAAGAGAAGGGATGAGATTGACCAACTGGTGGAGGAGAATATCTTTGCCTCAAGAGGTGAGAAAGAGTTTGTCCCATCGTAGCTTCTTCGTAAATGGTAAAGCATGGTAAGCCAAGAAATTATGCCAAGGGACGAGATGTGTCTGAAGGGATTTCTTCGCAAAGTACAAAGGGGCCTATTTGGTGTGACGTAGGAGAAGTTATGATAGAGCATGATGCCATAAAGGTTGTGTCATTTCCATTTGTATTTAAGGGATGGCGTGGAAATCCTATGAGGGGCTGGATCATTGTCACATGGGAACTACATGGGGGCCACATGGGGGCGATGTGGAAGTACTTGCTAACATGACATGGAGTTTTAATGAGCATACTTTGAATGACCATATATTTTGATCCATAAGTAAGATTCAGGAAAACTTTATAGCATCAGAAATATCTCATTGAGTCGAAAGAAATGGTGGTATCAGATTTTAGTTTTGAGAAATTCAAGGATGAAGGAAGTTTTGTGACCCCATTTCCATGACAGAACTATGGTGGTTGGGCTAAAATTAAGTAAGACCTTCCATAGAGCTAGTTTAGCCTGAGTGGTGGAAGGGAATGCTACAGAGTGGTATGAAAGTAAAAGGTTCAAACTAGACCTTTGGATATGAGTTGGGGGCTTTAACATAGTGTAAAAGAGTGTTAGTACCTATTATAAAGCATGGTGGTCATATTTGTTAACAATATGTGATGCTTATGATATGTGTGTGTGTGTGTGTCTATTAAGGAGGTGGAAGGGTTCTAGGGCATAAAACCCCACCATGGGAGCGACAAGTTGCAAGGACAAGCTATGAAGACTAGATGCAACTATGCCAAGTGGGATGTGATGCAACTTGTTGTTCCATAGAGACAAATATTGGCTATAGAGAGTCAATTCCCAAGACATCTATTATAAATTCAATAATAATATAAATTAAATGATAGGATGGAGTTAGGTTTACAGAAAATGTAACAAATAATCTAGTTTATAAAACTCATATATTACAGCCGGTGTGGCCAACTCGTTGATGGTTACAAGCTTTAAAAGGCATAAGATGGAAAGAAGAAATTTAGAAAAGGCAGGATTAAAACTTGAGCCAGATGGAATTCAAGTTTTCAAACTTGAGAGAGAACTTGATGAAAGAATAAAAATATATAAATGCATGTCTGAAAGATACAGAGTAACCATTAAGGTTCTCTTACCCAACTTAAGGTGTCATTTGAAACATATTTTTGTGTAGAAAAATATGTAGTATTGAATTTAATTAGACATATTACATTTTACCCAAAATATGGAACGAAACTGGTTTTCATTGATTGATTTCTAAGAGATTTCTCCATTTCATTAGAATTTCAACTCTAGGACTTTGAACCCCACAAAACCTTTCTTGGTTATGATATTTCTCTTTTATTTTTTATTTTCCTCATAGTATAAATGATTAATCAATTAGTAAACTTATTCAGTTACAATTGCAAATTCCCCCCCTGTTTACTCTAACCCCCCTCCCACATTTACCCACTTTTACAAGCTCTACCGAGTAAAAATGAGTTGAGTGTCACTATTAGAGGAGGCCGACTAGCTCGAAGCTATGTCAACATATCCACAATGTAATGAAGGTTAACTAATGATAGACTATGCAATATGTATGTTCGGATAGTTAGACTAACGTAATTGTCTTGACAGCCTATATATATGTTTGTCTGTATACAATGTAATAGTTTTGGTTTTGTTTTTGGCATATAATAAAGATATATATCTGTTCTTCTACTAGTTCTCCATTATTATGTCTCTTTACACCTTTTTATATGCTTATCATGTGTTTACTTGATGTATGTCTAATGGTAACTTTACATGCTTTTCGCTAGATTACCACATTGGTTTTGTCACTGGTAATCAAAACTCGAGTCACAGACCATGTGACCATAAATGTTAACATTGGAAGAGATACACTTATGGTGGTATGAAAAGATCCATAATTATTTAAAATAACTATGCATGTAGAAATCATATAACAATTGAAAAACCAAAAGCTAATTTCTTCACAAATGCGCATGAACTCTTTATAGAAGGTGTCCTAGTCGAAATTAAGAAGAACCTCGACTGCATTTCCCATGAAAAAACCTCAGAACGAATTAGACGCTTGACTGTTACTCAAACTGTCGAATGACGGTCAAACTAATTTACACGAATGGCATGAGTCCATTCTTCAAGACTAGTATTAAGATAAAATAGTAGAAGACTAGACATCGATCGAACGTATCAATACTAGATTCTATGACGACATGCACAACAATTTCTTTTGCACAATACCTACCATTTTATGCAAGTTCCTTCTCAAGAAAGTTGTAGGACATATTGTCGAGTACCTACCACTGTTAGGGATACCAACTAATACTGATTAGAAGAGAGATCAAATCAAGTGGAGAAAATCTCTTGATGTACAATGTAAAGATACAAAGGAAGCGTGGGATTATTTTCTAAGAAAATAATCATGGTCAACAGATACCTCTCTGTGAGCGACACTAATTTGGGTCAACATGGGGGGGTAACGAATCATGAGAAATAAAGAAGAAAAATGAAAATAAAGAAATAAAGTTGGAGAAATACATATAACCGACAAGGATAAGATGAAGAAAGTCAACTGCTAGGAAAAAACAACAAGAAGATAACTAACCAAATAATGATCGACAATATAAATATCAAATAATATATAAAAAAATAGCATGGGACAAGATGCAATAATGACGAGAGAAAATTACAGAATAAGAATACCAGAGGAAAATAATGTAGAATATGGAGTGTGAGAGCGAAGATGTATGAGACTCCTTAGAAGAGTGGAGAGGTGTAGCGTCACTTGCATTGATAGAGAATGAAGGTCTATTGATAACCCATTGACAATAAGTAGATTCCATGGAATTTGATGAATCTGATCTAGTAATTAGAACAACTCTGACTATAGCAATATAGAGTCCCAATGTTCAAGACGTTCTTTAGTCGCAAAATTATTTATAAATATCTGCAGTCTAGTATAACACACACAAACAAAGAAACTTTCAAGAGACAAAAAACTATGACCAAGATCAATCAAATAATATTAATGAAGCATAACAAGTACTTCTCCAATTGAGTAATCTCATGATCGTATCCCTTGTTTCGTAGCTGGTATCCGTTGAAGAAACCCAAAGTGAAAAAGTGGTCGAGGAAGATTTGTGACCTTAAGAAATTCAGTTCATAGAATACATAGATAAGGCGTCTAAAAATATCCATAAGAAAATAACTTAGATTTCACTTTTTCATTCCATACCTTGAAATTTGTAGCAATGAGGACACATACCCCTACAGGATTCATTCTTAAAAAAAATAACAAAATATTTACCAAATCCGCCTAGATTTACTCTCCAACAATTAAGCTACAACCAAGAGGTCTTCTCTTATACCACTTGTTAGAAACCTTGAACAATACTAAGAAGAGGGGTGAACCAATATTGTGCCTTATGACCAATTTTACCAATTTTTTCATTTCTTATTTTAAACCTTGATTCATTTGTCTTTCAAAAACATAACACATGAGAAAATATATTCATAACCATGAACCATAAGTGACATATCACAATCTATATCCATCAACATATCTAAAAAATAAAATATCAATGCATGAAGCATCTAACACATATACAAATAACCATGAGAAACAACACATCAATCAATAACATCCACATCATCTCACATAAGGGAAATCAAATGTAAGGTGGAAACTACAAGGGATAAAACCACCATCGAATTTTCTTCTCTTCTCTTATTCTATTATAATAAAAAATATTTTTTACATAAGATCACCCGCCATCACTAGTGCACAAGCCACAACTTGCCAATCATGTGAGCCACTATTCGCTCCAAGCAACAACATATATGAACTTTGCATGAAACCACTTGTAGGAAGCTACCACTCCCTTGAGTTTGCAGGCCGCCACCTACTGGAATCAACCAATCCCAATAAGTCTGACCCAACCAGCACTGGATGGAAGCAACGACTGCCAATTTATCATGCCACTAACTAAAGGATGTCACTACACCTTGAATGTGCAAGCCACCACTAGGCACACTAAAGGTTCAAACCTTCAAACTCCTTTGTTGATCACATTTCACAATATTTCATATTGGATCCATGATATCTGTAATCAAACACTTGTGAGCCACATTTCGCCCATTTTTATACTGAACTCTTAATACCAATTTTTTCATATATCCAACACTTAATTCAATCTCTCAAGCACAACCTCACTCAATACATTAACCCATCAACTGAATACAATCTACATAATTGAATACAAACGTTACAATAAGATCAATCTCTCTCAAACAATCACTTCATCTAGACCAATAAGGCAATAACAACATATAATATCAATGATTAGCCATCACTAGCCTCCTTAGCAACAATGAAAAATTCAAGCACCAAAGCTACAACAAAAACATTCCCCAATAAAACCCTACAACATAAATGCATCAGTAATCTAAACTTTGGTCTGAAACTACAACAACTAGAACAATATCTCTCCTCTCCATATTAGAAACAACTAAGAGCCATAATTTGAAACAAACATTTGTTTAAAATAAATATCTAATGTGGCTCCATCATCCTCTAAAAATGTTATCCAAAATTGACTTCTGATCTCCTCTCTAGCTCTGCACTCCTATAACATAAAGTCTCTCTCAATGCAACCACTTCTACTTCACTGATCCAAACTAAAATAGGAACACAACAAATTACAGATATAGCCATAAATATAAAGATGTGATAGAAATAACACTTCATTTCATTAATGTCAAATACTCAAGTAAGCTTACAAACAGAATGGAAATAAATTAGCTCATGCAATGGTGGCTTATCTCTAAGAAGAAATGTGGTGGCTACATGCCTCTGAATTGTATTACAATGAGGCTCAAAGGCCTACATTTTATTGAGAAACAATCACAAACCATAAACATTCAAAAACCTAACCCTAGGAGATGAATTGCCAAAACTATGGGCCCCATTTGGGTAAATTGGTATATCAACTTCTCGGGGTCATAACTTTGGCATATGATCTCCCTTTGACGTGCACAATACCTTGTTAGAAAGATATATCTAAGGATTACAACTTTCGAATGGAAAACATGAGATAAACACTCATTTTTGCCCTGATTTTCCTAAAAAATGTCATTTAGGGCCTCAAAATGACTTCGAAAGTTCAAAACCCAAAAAATACCTAAAATAGTAAATTGTGCTACAATTAGGGAAACTAAAAAACTAAAAGAGACAATGGTGGGGTTAAAAGTGGAACAAGAGGGTGACCACAAACAACCACCTAGATCAGTTCTCCCCTTGTAGGAAGAAATGGTCCCCATTGCATTGAGTCATGAGATGGGGAAACTTCTATTGAACTTCGTCCCTGGTGAGCCACTTGCCTTGGTGCAAGAGTTGGAAAACTTTGACAACCCAATATAGTTGGATCATTTTCTGGTGAGTTTTATTGATATGTGTGTCCATAATTCCATCAGTTGTGGCCTATTCCATGTAATTTGGGTTTAACTTTGTTCATGTGATTTGTTCAGCAATGTCTGATGTGTCAAGTAATGGTGGGAAGTATGGTCAAAGGTGGTCCACATTGAACAAAGTGCAGGCCAAGGAATGGGGGAATGTTCAGCTCAAAATAATTATCTCCCACAACCTTCGTAATGGTGTAAGGACCATATCGGAGTGGTTTGAGCTTCTGATGGGCTCGATTAATGCATTTTTCTGTAATTTCAACCAAACTTTGTCACTCACCTAAACCTTGTGTGACACCCAATGTTGATCATGTCACTTCTTGTACTTGGAATTTGACTTCTCCAAGCTGTTGTGAAACTATTGGTGGATGTGTTGGATGTGTTCAATAAATATGGTTGCTTTATTATCCTAGGAAAATACATGTGTGGATTCTATTTATGTAGTCACATGATGCATGGCAACATAAATCAGACACAATGGTTGAAATCCTAGACTGACTTGAAAGGGACCGTGACCAGTCGAACTATGGAGAGCTTTGTTATAACTGTGATGCATGTAGGGAAGACTCTCATCCCAGGTTTGTGGATTCTTGGAGTTGTACATGTGGAGTATGTGCACTATCATCCTATTCCTGGCCTCCATTTGGCCATCAATTTGGGTATGGAAGGCAGTCGACTTGGTGAGCTTGGTGTCCAATATTGTCCAAAGGTTTGACCAAAATGTGCTCAAGGACTTGCTATCCTGATATAATATAATGCTTTGTGGGATCCCAAAATGTACCCACAGTCATTCAAACAAGATTTTGGAAGTGTCCTCTGTTGTGATACTCTTATTATAGGTTTCCAATATAGCCATTTTAGAAAATTTGTCCACGACCACAAATACATAGTCATTACCATGCTTGGTATAAAGGAGGCCAAACATATAGTCCATGGAGATGGATTCCCATGGCTATCTGGGAGTAGGAAGAGGAGTGTACACACCTTACTTATTGATGATTGGCTTGGTGATGATGTAGCGAGTGCAGGATCTAATATATTTCCCAACATCAAGTCAGAGTTTTGGCCAATAAAAATTACTTTTGTAGTACAACCACAATTTTCTCCACACCAAAGTGTCTTGCGACCCGACTGTAGTTTGACTCCCAAATCAGCTTGGCACGCTTGCTTGAAGGAAAACGAACGTGGCACAGAAACATAATAATGGGTCTTGGAGGTGGAAATCAAGAACTTGATGTTGGTCACTTCAATATTTTTGGGTCATGAGTATATTTCCATGTGACCAAAGATGCACAGAAGAAGCTTGAGTCAATACCAGAGTTGGGGATATTTGTGGGGTACACTGACATATTTCACAACTATCGGGTTTACTTTCCGACCAATAGGATGACAGTGGTTCACAACGATGTCAGATTTGATGAGGAGAAGGCCATGCAAGTTTCCCTTGACAAGGAGCTTGATCTACATGCAGATGAGGAGCGTTTAGCTCCTAAGTTTTAGGAGCCTCAGATTGATTTGGATCAACCACATGCAAAGGATCTGGGAGTGGATAAATCCACTCAGGAAGAGTCTTCTAGAGACGGAAGAAAGTGCACCATAGAGGCTGACATATTGTTGGATGATGTATGGAAAACATGGGAGCTCCCACTTCTGAGCGTAGGAAGAGGAGGTCACCTAAGCAGTATACTGGATACATGGTTCTTATGGGTGAATGTGTTGTGATAAAGCTATCTTCCTTTAAGGAAGTAGTGCAGCAACTGGTTTGGTTTCATACCATGGTGGAGGAGTATGACTCCATACTTCATAACAGTGTTTGGGATGTGGTCTTGAGACTGGAGGACAAGTCAGTGGTGAGATCGTGTTGCCTTTACAAGCTAAATAAAGCTGCAAATGGTAGTGTGGACAAGCATAAGGCTAGATTTGTGGCTTGTGTCTTTTCACAGGTAGAGGGGATTGACTATGATGAGACCTTTGCTCCTGTTGTAAGGTATTCTTAAATTAGATCTATATTGGCACTATCATCAGACATGGGTTGGAAGATACATCACATGGATGTGAAGACAACCTTCCTTAGTGGAATAATTGAGGAAGAGGTGTACATTGAGCATCCTAAAGGTTTTGAAACCTTTTACCATGAGTTTCATGTGTGTCAACTCAAGAGAGAATTGTATGGGATGAAGCAAGCACCCTCTGCCTGGTACAACATGATAGATAGCTACTTCACTGGGTTGGGCTTCATGAAGAGTGAAACAAATGTGAACTCATACCACATAGTGGTGGAAGGTAAGTTGTTGATCATTGTACTTTATGTTGATGATCTCATACTAAGAGGTGATGATCAACTGATCAAATCTTGCAAGGAGGACCTTACAAGGGAGTTGGAGATGAAGGGAATGGGGCTCATGCATTACTTTCTTTGTATGGAGGTATGACATGGAGATGGGGAGTTGTTTGTGTCTCAGGGCAAATATGTCAATGACATATTCAGGAGATTCCACATGGATAGCAACAAAATCATGGAGACTCCTCTAACAGGTAACTGGAGGAAGGAGGATGCTACTTCAAGGGAATTAGTGGAAGCTACTATTTACAAGCTGCTCGTGGGTTCACTCGTACTTGGTGAACACATGACCAGATATGTGCTATGCAGTTAACCAACTTAGTCAAATGAAGGTTAGGCCTACCAAGTTGTATTGGAAGGCAATAAAGCATGTGTTGAGATACCTCAGGGCACTTCTTGGTATGGATTATGGTATAGATGGATAGAGGGAGTGAAGCTTCAAGGCTACACCAATGCAGATTGCACAAGCATTCTATCCAACAGGAAGAGCACATCAAGTGGGATTTTAAGTATTGGGTCAGTGATAGTTTCTTCGTACAATAGGAAACAAACATTGGTTGTAATCAGTTTGACAGAGGTAGAGTACATGGTTATGAGTGAGGCGGCACGTGAGGCCATCTAGATGACAAAGATCCTAGTTGGTTTGTTTGGTTAGCAGATGGATCCAATTGTGATTGTAGAAATTCTCACTGTAGATCAACAGATTATGCAATAGACTAAAGAAAAATACAAGATATACTTCTACAAAACTTTGTGGAAGCTTAATCGAATTGAGCAAGATTAGGAGAATACATATAACTAGGAATGAGAAATCAATCACACATAACACAAAAGAAATAACTCGGGGAAATCCTCAGCCTAAAACCCCAATCTTTGTATTATCATACAAGTGGAAATCTTGTTCAAGTTACAAAAAGAATCAGCTCTCAAGCTATCCTTCTCTCTCTGCAATCAAACAATACAACTCACAAACTGAATAGACATAGTATATGTCCTCCTCAAGCTCTCCAAGCCTCCTATTTCCTTGCGCAATTTTTCTTGGGGTCCAGTGAAGCCACGTGTGAATTGGCCTCATCACACTCACAAAACTTGAAGAAGTAAATGCGCAATCCTCAAGGAAATAATTCCTTCTGAATGCAAGGGATAGTCACAATGCAATATTCTAGCAACTGATAGGACACTGCCCCTCCATTTAATCTCAACTGGGTCTCTGTCTGAACTGACATGCATGAGTTATTTATGAAAGAATATTGAATTATCTGAAGTGCAGCAGTTACATGCATGCATGCATTAACTAACTGAACTTACATGAATTCAACAAACTGTTTTAATTAATCTAATTGGACTTGACACGGTTAATTGAGCCTATTATTTACAACTCAATATTACAACTCATCCTTATCTCTTTAACTGATGGATAAATTCCTCAATTAATGGAGAAATCGTTGCATGTCCCCACATAGACTCCATGTTAAATTTTCCTTAACTAATTAACTCATGGTGAATTAATTAATTATTTTACAAATAGCTGCTATGATCAAATTCGAATTTTACTTCACTATTTTAGTTTAGGGACTGACTAAAATAGGAAGGTATCCCGAAATGCTATTTATAGCAGTACTAAATTTAGCATTTCTTGTTGCTATTTTCAACAGTGATTTACAGTGATAATAAGAGTTGTAACAAACTAACTGAAAATCTAGTTTTTCATGATTGGTCCAAGTATATTGATATTCGATATCAACATCTCAGAGATTGTCTATTGAGGTGGATTATGTTCTTAGAGTACATTCCCACGAAGGAGCAAGATGCTAACATTTTGAAAAAGGCATTGCCAAAATGTAAATTCGAGTTTCACAAAGACATGATCGGGGTAGCTAATAATCCCTTTCTTGTTGAGAGGTAGCATTGAGAAATGGAAACAATAAATTCCAGTATAATTTGTCCTTGAATTAAACTGAGAATTAAAATAGAATTCTATTCTCATAGAAACTTGTAAATAGTTAATTAAGTTTAATTAACTTAATTAGCTTAGGAATTTTGAGTTGGAAGTCTTTATGTAGTCATGTATATGTTCTCCCTAAGTTTTAGGGGTTCAATACGAGTTCAAATTGAGTTGGAAATTAGATCACTCAGTTTACTGAGTTAAGTTCAGTTAAATTATTTTTGGAACTAATAGAGCACTAATAGTCAGTTGGTGCACTAATGCATTTACTAGTGCTACTCTAGTTAACTGAAGATTTCCTCATGAAGAACTCATGCACGTTAGTTCAGAGAAAGACCCAAATGAGACTAGAGTGCAGGGATAGTGTACTATCAGTTATATGATTTACTGACTTGTATAGATCATGCATGCAATCAGGAACTGGACCTAGTTTGGATTGCATAGTTTTGGAAGCACCATATTCCCATTAATATGGGCTATTCAGGAATAGGAATTGCGCAAGGAAATAGGGTCTTGGAGAGCTACAGAATTAGCTAAGTGTTGGCCAAGAGATTGCTTGAGAGCTAAGAGAGTTGAATATACTTGTGAGGAATTATTCTAGTGAAAACAAAATTTGTATCTTACTCATATTTCTGATATATGCAATACAGATAGCGGGGGTTTGAGCAATGGCTTTCCCTAGATACACCTTGTGTTATGTGCCATTGATTTATCTTCTTCTTGTTCTTATTATTCTCATCGATCTATTGGCTTCCACTCGCTGAAAGTAGAAGTATATTCTTGTCCTGTGCTTTCGTAAATTGCATGAGCTTGTGAATCTAGTTTTCTAAAGTATTAGATACCTGCTTTTGATAGTGATTTTGTTTAGTGCTCAATAATCAATTCAGAGCCTCCAGGTCCCATGCTTCTTTTGTACAAGTACAATAGGGCTCTCACAAGGCAAGGAACTTGGTCAGATGTGCCCTTTTTACAACAACTCGTAGATTTATCGCTTGATCTCTTCATTTTCCATAATGGAGCAGTGATATATTAACCCGTTAGGTAGAGGTGCTCTGGGAGTCAGATCAATTGAATGCTTGACCTAACAATGCAAGGGTATCCCTATGGGGCGAGGAGAAGATTTCTTTGTATTCTTCTGCAACTGTATTCACCTACTTCTACTACATGGAGGCACCCTTCCCAGGGACCATGGATGTGGCAATAGTCTTCTGCTTACTTTGAGAGTTAATCAGAAGGAAAACAAATTTCCTAGTCTGGGAGATGATGTTACTACATTTCTTAGCACAATGAAATGGATGGTGGCAAGTGGGGCTACCTTTGGTATCCTACATATCGTATTACCCAAAGAGATAATAATAGAGCAAGTTCTAGACTCATATATAGCATGTCGCTTCCACAAGTATGTTTGTCCTAATAATACATCACAAACTTCAATAGGAGCAACATCACACAATACCTAATATGTGAAGGGCTTGATGTTGTAGGGAAGGCAACACTGCTCACTAATGCAGAGATCCTATCCTTGGTGAAGCTGCTCGATGTCGTAGGGCTACGGATGTGTTGTTGTCAATAGGCCCAATTCCTTCACAACCTCTGCTAAAATAAGGTTCTTTTGTCTCCCACTGTCGATAATTAACTGTAGTAGAGAACCCTTCACCCACATTTGTGAGTGGAAGAGGTGTTCCCATCCTCTCGATTTTTAGGCTCAATATTCTGGATCTTGTTGGTGGTCACTGTGGAAATGGACCCCATGTCAATGATCGGCTTCCCTTTGTCATTCCTCTTGTCGGGATTTGACTCAAAGTCTGAACATGTGTCTAATTCGGAAGCCTTCAGCTCGGTCATTAGTGACTGATTGGCCTAACACTTACTTGTGTTGTGAGTGGAGCTCTTATGGAACCCACACCACACTCTCGTGTTCTTCTTTATCTTCATGGTTTTGTTCTTTGATTGCGGTTTCAATGGGTTATCATGGGCCACCCTACCTTGGATTTTCCTTTCACTCTACAGTTTTGGGGCGCAATTCCTTGCTTCAAATTCAGAGATTCAATGTCTCACTTTTTCTATTTAAAATTTTGCTCAATCTTAACAATGTATCGATACACCATGCTATAAGAGGAGATGTTCGGGAACTTCATCTCATCTTGGATGTAGTTGTGTAGATAGTCATGGTTCTTGAGTACTGAATGCCACTCAGAATCCCTCATA
The DNA here is from genome assembly GCA_000404065.3 of Pinus taeda. Lineage (NCBI taxonomy): Eukaryota > Viridiplantae > Streptophyta > Pinopsida > Pinales > Pinaceae > Pinus > Pinus taeda. Next base: position 46,499 of record APFE031321880.1, read on the forward strand.
CCCAACTTCATGCGAAGGGTATGAAAAACATTGGCAAACTATGGTACATCTTGGTACCTTCCTTTCCGCGGAATGGTCCACTTTATGTATTTATCCTCATAGATCCCGATAGGGTATTACTTCTCCTTGATGGAATCTTGGAACAAATTCCAGGTGGGTGCGGCTAAAAATAGTGAGGGTGTACTTTCATCCTTCTTCTCGCAGTAGGTTTGCCACTAGTCCTTGACATGGGGGGTGACTTTGAGAAGTGTAAAAGTAATCTTTTCCCGGTTGGAAAAATTATGAATAGAAAAATATACTTCTAGTAGATTTATCCATTTATCTACGATGTTTTCATGTATCTAGCCTTCAAATATGGGGATATAAAAGTTAGTTTGTGCCCTGAAGGGTGTGGTTATTCCGAAGTGGCTGCTAGAAGGAGGTGCATCGCCTTTGGGTAGCCATTGAAGGATCTAGGAAAATTTTTCCATCATCTTGTTCCTTTGTCGCTTGAGGGATTATTTAAGTAAGGTGTTGAAATGATCTCCTGACCCCTCATCTTTCTTTTCTTCTGCAATGGGAGGTTGTTGGGGTTTGCGAGGTTGGTATTGCAAAGTTTAACCAATTCGAACCCTAACCCCTTATATCCTGACCCCGTTGGGGAAATGCACATAAAAACTGAGAAAGAGAAGACCGCTCTGATACCACTGATCCAAACTTAAATGGGAATGCAAAAAATTATAGATATAACCTTAAATATAGAGATGTGGTATAAATAACACTTCATTTCATTCATATCAAATATCGAAGTAAACTTACAAACAGAGTGGAAATAAACTAACTCGGGCAGCGATAGCTTATCTATGAGAAGAGATGTGGGGGCTACATGCCTTTAAACTGTGTTACAATGAGGATCAAAGGCCTATTTATTATTGAGAAAAAATGGAAAACTCTAAAACATCCAAAAACCTAACCCTAGGAGATGAAGCGCCAAAACTATGGGCCTCATTTGGGAAAATTGGTATATCAACTTCTCAGGGTTGTAACTTTGGCATATGATCTCTGTTTGATGCACACAATACCTCACTAGAAAGACCTATTCGAGGACTACAAATTTGGATTTTCAAGCATGCATGAGTGTAAGACTCATTTTTCCCCTGGTTTTCCTAAAAACTGTCATTTAGGGGCTCAAAATATCTCTGAAAGTTCAGGGCCTAAAAAATTACCAAAAATAGTAAATTTTGCTACAATTGGGGAAACTAAAAAATTGAAAGAGACAGTGGTGGGGGTCCAAGTGGAACAATAGGGTGGCCACCAACATCCACCTGCATCAGTCACTCTCTAGAATTTTATAATTAATGGAGGATGAAATCAATACACATAATTAAACCTCATCATCTTTGAATTGATGACCTTCTAGATGATGGTTAACTCAAGCTAAATCTCTCCATAAAAAACCATGAGAATAATCCATGGTAAATGCCTCTAGAATTTATTGTCCTATGCATAGAATCTAAGAAACTCACTCTAGAAGGGGTAATCCACGTAGTCCCTTTGGTAGGTGAGTTATTAACACTGGTAATACATTAGGAATTTGTTTTACCCTGGGGTATATAACATTGGTTGTCCACTAGAAACTCACTTTACCATGTGTTCAACCGAAACAATCAACGAAATCTACTCTATATCCTCCTAAACTTGATCATTTGGTCCTACAATCATATCTCAAGCCTATAGATCCTATACAACCTCATGTCAAGTGTCTAAATCATCATGTTAAGGCCTCCAACTTTGTTCAAGTGATCATCATGTTAAGGACTCGAAAATTGTTTACATCAATGCCAACACAACCAACTCAATGGATTCCTCAAGCGGAAACCTAGGTTGATATCCTAAGTTGGATGCCATCAACAATTTACTCCATAGTTGAGTCCATAGCCAAACACCTCAAACAACAGGATCGTGAGGTCCACCAAATCAATGCCAATACCATGAGAATCTGTAAACGAATAGGATCATGAAGGCCACCACTACTAGGTTGTTGTCATGAGGACCACCACTACTAGGTTGACATCAATGCCAACACCGTGAGACAACATGTCCAACAAGTGAGACGTACTCTTGTCACTAAAGTGATGTAACATTGTCGCAAGAATAACAAAGGGCCATAAAAAATTAGCTCAATTTTTAGTAGTGTCTTCTCACACAATCACTTAAAAGTTAATAGGTGAAGCATGTAAAGGAAAAATGCATCTAATGGATATTGTAAGTATTTTCTAGCACAAATGAACACAAACATATTAAATAATAAGTAATAACATTTATGTTCCGTAGTATTTGAATAAGAGGAAAATAGATTAATTTTGTGTGAATAAACTTATGTCATGAATTAAAACCATAAATTAACCATCTAACTTAATAGTTCACAATAAATGTAGATCATTATGACATTAATTATTTCATAAAAAAATATTTATAATTGATAAGTGATAATGTCTACCTTTCTCATTTAAAAATTTTAAAATGAATAATTTCCAATAATCCTAAATTATCAACTCCTTATAATATTCAGTCTTCGAGAAATACATATTTCATGACACATGAGTGATAGTGTTATCATACTCATTAAAAAGGTTGAGGAAAAAGTAATTTATTAAAAGATATTTATTTATTAAATAATCTTCAAGATACAAAAATCAATTAAGCTCCATCAATATTAAAATTACTAATGATTATAATCAATAACTAAAAACCCGGCAATTGTATAACAATAAGAAAATATTTGGAATACATGAGAAAGAGCTTGCAATCATAAAAGGAGAATGGACTAAATATATGCAGAGACAACTTCACTTAGCCATGCTTAATCTACAACGTTAAAAATTTGGCCCACTAGGCTCTCTTGAGCATGGTATCCTTTCCCTACGTAAAAAACTTCTACTTTTGGTGATTTAAGCCTTTTTCATTTCATTGAAAGCTAGTTTTTTAACTTCCTCATTATATAATCAATCTTTAAATTTTTTGTTATATTAATTTTTAATAAGTTATTAAATTGAACTTATCCCTTTTAAGATATTACCTCTTGTTAATTTCTTGTATTTATGTGATTAAAAATTTATGGTAACATAAGAGCATAAAACGGAAATTAAGGGTAACTAGAAATAACCGAGGAAAAAGTTCCAAGTGTAGTAATATTAGTTACAATGTAACTTTAAAAGTGATTTTGTTGTTTCAAGTAACTTTTATAAATATAATTTTATGTATTACCACGTTATATCATGTGTTATTTCATTTTTTTATATTATAATCTCTCTATTTTATTCCAAAAAGATTTGATTTTTTAAAAAAAACAAAAACCATCTCCAATCAACCCTCTTGGATCACAAAAAAAAATAAAAATAAATTCTTAAGAATTAACATAATGATTTACATGCAAAATGAAATAAATTTATTTTCTTACTTCAATATTCCTTTAAAATAAATTTGAAATAAAATTATTTGAGGTAAAATATAAATTTTGCATGCATGTCATGTTTTTTTTAAGTTAGGCACTTTGAATTACGTGAAATGAGGATTACATAGACCAAAAGTTTTATGCTATTAGTATACCCAAATGAAAACCATACTAGTAACATAATTTAAGAGCCATAAAGTTTCGAAGACTTCATCTAACTAGAGAGTCTTGTAAATAGAAACATGTCAAAATAGGTTGATTGTGTTAGACCTTTACATACATCAACATGAGAAGAAAAGAAAGATCAATAGTATTGCAAGGAAAAACCAAAGTGTCATAAAAGATATTAGGAAAAAGCACCAAGAATCCTCAAGGAGTGTAGGAATTTACAGGGTAAGTTCCTCAGACAAAACACCAAAGGACACCGCTCACAAACAGATCACAGATCAATACACTAGTATT
>APFE031321886.1:0-11942 GCA_000404065.3 Pinus taeda
TAACCAGACTTGGGACTTAGTCAGGTTTCTTGTAGGAAAAACTACATTGAATAATCGGATCCTAATTGTAAACAAAGTGAGAAGGTAAACTTATGGTCCACCCCGCACTCATAAGTTTAAAACCCCCCTTTTTCCCATGCCTTGAGATATGGGCACATTAAGCCAAGGATTAAAAATACTTTTCCGATGCCCTAGCTCTTCCAACATTTAATTAAGTGGGGGGTCCGAAAAGCAGTTTCAATGGCACCACCTTGTAATTTTGCACTCCCCTTCCTAAAACACTTACTACTACCCCCTCCGAAAGCCATGAACTATATTGTTATTGTTTTGACTTTTATAAATGTGGATAGAATGGAATTTGATACTGTTACACTGAAATTTGTCATCATGACTATCTGCAGTTAATATGGCTCCATCAATAGTCATATTATCCTCCTTGTCAAGCCTTATACCTCTGCTCTCCATGTCAAACTTCAAAAAAGAGAGAAAGTCATTAAAAAATATGTTTATCTCTGGGTACGCAGGTTCTCTCTACCTTGCCTGCGTGTACGCATCCCAAGCTCATTGTACCTGCGTACTTGTACGCTCTGTAAGTCAAGGGATGGGTGCGTACTCGTGTAAAGGTCAAAAGGCCCGAGTTTCATCTTAAAAAAGTTACTTGTGGTCACTTCTAGAGCTTTCTAGAAGAGTGTTTGACGTGTATTGAGCGCCTCCAGATGGTTCATGCATCCCTATGATAGAGGAACTTATCCCATCAAGAGAGGAGCTACCCCATCCAAAAGAGGGAGTGTCCCATTGATGTTGGAACTGAATAACTTCCTCTAGCACCCTATAAATACAGGCATTGGGCCAAGGGAGGGGAGGTTGAAAGTTGAACATTCCAAAGGGTAGATGCTGCTAGAATTAGGACTTCCATTGTAAGCTTGTGAGGAGAGATTACCATCCTTTCTTGTTTCATTTGGAATTGGGTGAGCTTTTCAAAGTAGATGAAAATTCTTGCTGGACCCTGGGAGGAACTTGCACAACACCAAGGCTCAGGTTGTAATGGTTTCTTTTTTGTTTCCTTAATACAAATAACTCCATTCTTCTCAATGATTTGTTGTTAACGAATTGTTTCATATACTCCTTGGTCTATATGTTGAATATGCTTTGTTTTATGGAATATTCAGGTGTTATGTAATCGTTTGATTGTTAGTGTATGCAGGTTTCAAGTGAAGGAGGAGCTCATCTGGATCGACGAGGCTAGACTGCTACAACAAGCGTTGGACTTGAGGTAGGATCGAAAAACACTTGGTTTCTCATAGAATAATGCATGTTTAGAGAAGGATTGCTCTTAATTGTCTTGTTTTTCGCTAGAGAGTCTTAGACTCCTAGGGAGGTTAGTTTTGTCAGCAAAATAAACTCTTTCCGCATGACAGATACGATTATGAAATAAATGCTATGTGAATGGGAAGTCGAATGCAAAGATAAGGTGAAACTACATTTTACAAGAAATTCATAGATGGAAACTACATTTTACAGGAAATTAATAGATGGAAGACAAAGTTGGTGAAATGAAATAAGTTTAAAATGATTTTACAACACAGATAAAATGAAATTCACGGATTCCATGAATTTATCAGAGAAAATAAAAGGGAAAATTTCATACGAAATTAATGTACAGGTGAGAAAATATGGCATTCATGTAAATGAAAGAGTAAAATGAAAATCAACACATGGTTTTGCAAAACCATCCTGGTGTTCTACAAGGGTAAAAGAAATTTATAGCCATGAAATGAACTTATAGAGAAAGGTGAAAAGGAGAAACAAGCCATGGATTCATGGAAAGTGGAAACAATACATGGATTTGGTAGATGGTTTATCAAATCGTTTAAATATATATATTGAAATTATAAATCCTTAAATTCATTTAAGAGTTTAATCAAATATTTGAAAATTTTATATTCCTCAAATAGTTGTGGCAAAATAAAGTATGATTAAAATCAAAGAATGACAAAAATAGAATTCAAAGGGGCAGATGGCAGACCAATCATGTTTAAAGGGACAAATAACAGATTATGGGAAAACAACCTTTTTCCAAACCTCAAGGGAATGAAGATCAGTATAAAACACCTAGCAACAGAGGATCAACAAATTGAGGATTATGTTGCATATTTTCAGCAGGCATTCAACCAATTCTAGATCTCAAGGCAAGATACTTGCAAGCTGTTCAAAGTTTCCAGCAGATAATTTAGATACATTGTTTTATTTTTAGTATACTATTCAAGATTGTATTCCATAATTAGTGTAACAGTTAGGAGAGATGTTGTCTATATATATTATTTTATTTGTAATAAACAATGTTGGCTTTTAATGCCAAGGCTCTTAAACTATGTAATAACTTCTCTTGAATAATTCTAATGAAAGCCTTCCGTCTCTAGTTATGACATAATTTTTTGTTTCTCGTATGTCTTTCTAGTGTTTTCATAACTTGTTTCTACATATGTTCAAAGCAATAGTAGGAAGGTCTGTGTAAGGTAGATTAAGTCTTAATCTTTCTAAAATTCCCTGCAAAATCATAACCTTTAGAAAGAGATCAGCTTATTGGACTATTTGTCCAAGATAACTCCTATTTGACTGGATTTTGCTTTATGTTTTTGGATAGCCATTAAAAGAGATCAGCTTATTAGACTATCTGTTTGAAATAGCTCGTCTTGGAATCGATTTCACTTTGGCCTTATGTTACCTTTGAATATGTTTTTGTTGGGCTGTAGAAATCTTCTACACACATCTAAATTTCCCTAGTTTTTAAGTAGTCAGTCTGACTGTTCAATTATTAGGAATCCCCTTACATTCTTCCACCATAATTCTTGAAAAATCTAAGTCATTCTGTCAAGCTGGAAGCTGACACTTTCAAAAGGGACCCTGTGAGGGAGGCCTTTAATCTTGATTAGGGATTATCATTGATCGCAAACCATCCCTAATTAAAACCATAAATCTGGCCATTGTGCTTCATAGGATGTTGTTCAATGACAGGTGAGTTAAACAAAACGTCGTAAACATTGAGGGAGCACCCTCTGGTTCAAGGGCCAACTTGAACCTAAAGGCTGGTTGAGTTGGTTTCCTGGCGTATTTTTTGTAGCCAAGGACTGCCTATAGGAAACAGGTACAGCAGGGGCTAGTCAATCTCAAACAAATTATATCTTTGTTGGGTCATCATGCACACCTCGCTCATCAATGATGTACCCCAGATATTGAACCTGGGTCATACCAAAATTGAATTTCTCCAAATTGGCACACAACTTGTGTTGTCATAGGATTTGGAGGACCTGTAAAATATGGTGTAGGTTCTCTTCCCAACTCTGGCTGAAGATCCAAATTTCATCGAAATACACCACCACGAATTAGTTAGTGAAGGGCCACAAGGTGTTGTACATCAACCTCATGAAGGTTGCGGGGGCATTCTTCAACTTGAAAGGCATAACCAGCCATTCGAAAATACCCTCCCTTGATTTGAAGGAAATCTTCCACACATCAGAGGGTTCAATTGGCACATGGCAATTACCATACTTCAAATCAATCTTGCTGAAATATTTAACCCCCTTGAGCTGGTCCAAAAGGTCATCAATCCATGGGATTAGATACCTATTTTGGACAATGATCTTATTCAATGCTCGATAGTCAATATAAAGTCTCCAAGTGCCGTATTTCTTCTGTACCAACACAATCAGGCTCCCATAGGGTGATGAACTTGGCCTGATGTGCCCTTTCTGCAATAACTCTTGAATATGCATCTTAATTTCATCATTATCCAGAACATAGTGTCATTATATCAGTCTATTGGGTAGCAGTTCGCCTAGGGTCGGATCGATGGAGTACTTGACTTGACAGTGCAGGGGTACCCCTATGGGTGAGGTGAAGATGTGCTTGTACTCCTCCATGACCTTGTCCATCTAATTCTATCGTATGAAGGAGCCGTATCTGGAGGATGTGGATGTGTTCATAATATTATTCTTTCCCTCACGTTGAATCATAAGGAAGGAAAATTTCTCGGTCTCGAAAATGATGTTACTGCATTTCTTCGCAGTGATCAAAGAGATGGTGGTAGGTGGTGCTACCTCCTTGGTGAAGCCACTCGATGGTGTACGACTCTGGGTGTCGTGTAGTCAATAGGCCCAACCGCTTCACAACCTCTACTGAAATGAGGTTATTTTGGCTTCCACTATGCGACAATGAATTGTAGCAAAGAACCCTTCACCCACATCTGTGAGTGGAAGAGTCGCTCCCCCACTCTGGATCTTCAAGCTCAATCTTCTGGATCTTGGTGGTGGCAATACTGGCATTAGGAACCACACCAATAATCTACTTCCATTTTTCATTCCCCTTGTTGGGTTCTAAATCAGAGTCGTAATATGCACATGATTCATAAGACTTGAGCTCGGCCACTAGTGACTACCTGACTTTAAACTCACTTTTGTTGTGAGTGGGGCTTTTAAGGAACTTACACCATTTCCCTGTGTCCTTCATTGTCTTCGTGGTGTTGTTATTTTTTTATGGCTTCAGTGGGTTGTCTTGGGTCACCCTACCTTCACTTTGTCCTTTTTTTCTGTGGTTTGGGGGTGCCTTTCCCTTGCTTCAGATTCACAAATCCAAAGTCTTGCTTCTTCTCTTTAAATTTCTGCTCGATCTGATAGTGTATCAATAGTCGGTGCCAAGCGAGGAGATGTCTAGGAACTCCATCTTGTTCTAAATGTAATTATGTAGACAACCATGTTACTTGAGTACCAAATTCCACTAGGAATCCTTGATACCCAACATCATGTGAAGGGTATGCAAAATATTGGTGAACTTCGATATGTCGTGGTTCCTTCCTTGCCACAACGTGGTCCACTTTATGTATTTATATTCACAATTTCCAACAAGGTAATATTGTTCCCTGATGGCGTCTTTGAAAGAAGTCCAAGTGGTCGTGGCTGAAAATAGTGAGGGTTCTCTCTCGTCCTTCTGTTCATAGTAGGTTTACCACTAGTCATTGTCATGGGAGGTGACTTTGAGGAGTGTAAAAGTAATATTTTCCTGATTGGAAAAGTAATGAACTGAAAAACACCCTTCCAATATATTTTAACCATCTATCTACAATGTATATGGGAATTTCAAAGTTGACTTGTACCTTAAAGGGAGTGGTGCCTCTAGAGTGGCTGCTAGATGAAGATGCATCACTTGTGGATAGTCGCTGAAGGATCTAGGAAAATTTATCCATCATTATGTTCCTTTGTCACTTGAGGGGTTCCTCGAGCAATATTTTGTAAGGATCTCCTGCTCCCTCATCTTTCTTTTGCTCTACCATGGGAGGTTGTTGAGGTTTACGAGGTTGGTCTTGCAAAGGTTCAACTAGTTTGAGCCCTAACTCCTTATACCTTGACCTTGTTAGGGACATGCAAAGTAAAACAAAGAAAGAGTAGACCACTCAAATACCACTGATCCAGAGTTATGCAGGAACGTAACAATAGATATATATATAAACACCGAGATGTAGCAAAATTAAATCTTCATTTCATTAATATCAAAGAACTAAAAGATGTTTACAAGCAGAATGGAAATAAACTAGCTCAGGTGATGGTAGCTTATCTATGAGAACAGATGTGGCCACTACATTCCTCTAAATTGTGTTACAATGAGGCTCAAGGACCTTTTTATTATTGAACAACAAGGGGAAACACTAAAAAACCAAAACCCTAACCCCAAGAGATGGAATGCCAAGAGTTTGTGGGCCTCGTTAGGGTTAGTTGGCAACCAACTTCCTGCGGTTGTAACTTGGTCATATGATCTCCATTTGGTGCGTATGATACCTTGTTGGAAATATCTCTCAGAGTAGTACAAGTTTTTCCATAACCCTCCACAAACAATGTCGAGCTTGCTTCAAACCTCAAAAAAATGTGTTTAGGGGGTCGAAACAACTCTAGACTTTCAAGACCCAAAAATGCTAAAAATAGTAAATGTTGCTATAATCAAGGAAACATATGAAACTGATTGGAGGTCTAGGTGGAATAGGCGGGTGGCCACCAATATCCACCTGAATCACCTAGAGAAATAAATATTTCTTACATAACATCATTTTGCAATTCCATATTCTCAAATCAACACATGTGGCTATAGAGAGTTATATATTGATAAATATGCTTGTTATATTCTCAAATCAACACATGTGGCTATAGAGAGTTATATATTGATAAATATACTTGTTATACATTTCATATGTGGTTTGAAATCTTTTATGATACTTGCAGTTCTAAGATATTCATCAAATAACTACTACAATATCATTATGAGAATGATATGATCACAATTCCAGGATCATTCATGGGCATAGTAAAGAAATGGAGACTTCCCTTGCTGATAAACTATTCTTTACAACATGACTATATATTTGTGAAAAAAATTGCAAAAACTAAGTTTTAAAATAACAATTTCATGAAAATCATGAGAAGTTTGAAAAGTGTAAGGTTATAGTTATCAAAATTATTGTTTGAAATAAAATACAAAATATAATGCTATAAAGGTATGAAGGCATGGTTACTTAATTAATAAACTCAACAATCTTATGACACATCTTTAAACATAATCATGGATAGCATAATTTTCCATGGCACCCTAACCCACTCTCCCAAATCTTTTAGTTATAATCCATGACCATGTAAATTCCAGTGTAAATTCCACAAGTGTATCCCGCTACTTAATGCATGATCCTTCTGCTTCACGTTACATTGGTTTTGGGTTATAATTTTCCTCTTGGTTTGTGCCCCTAGACCATCACTATTTTCCTTTATTTTGTTGATTATATATTCATGTTCAAGAATTAATGGATGCATGATAGATTTTCTTTATCACAATACATTATGAGTTTCTTTAACAAAGGTTCTCAAGCTAACAGAAGAGGGAAAACTAAAATAAAAAGTGTGCCATGGAGGGATAATAGAAATAAAATAAATATATTTCTCATGCACTTTGATGCAGACTTTGAGGATTTTAGTCAATTGACATAGATTGGCCACTTATACCTCAAAGGTCCTCCTCCACCTCCTCCTACCTAGCATGCTTTGCAAAATGTGCCTTTTCCACATCTTAGCATAATGGAAATTCTAGAACCTCATGTATCTCAATGCCAACCACTATAGAATGATGGTTGGGACACCAACCTTGTCAGCCCTACATCTAGCTTTGCACATTGGTCTATTGCTTCTCATCACTCAATTCACCCAGTGACCATTCCTCCTTAGATACACTATACATTATCTCAAGCCACTTATTTTCATTCTCAACGAACCCCTAATTATCCTACTTATCTTTCATTGGGGAAGTTCCATATGTCATCGATGCCTGTACATTCTCCCTCTAAGGCCACTTCATCACATACACATATTGACATTCCCATAGCGAAATGATGGGAGAGGAGAGAAATATTTGTCCAAGACATGCATCCAGAGGTACAAGGAGAAAAGGATGAGGAGGAGGAAAAACCATTCTACATGGAGGGCCCTAGCAAACTACCCAAGCTGGCATAATTTATTTCTTTGGCATGATGTTGTTTTACGTTATATTACTTAAACATATTTCAGACTATGACATTATCATGTTTTGGCACAACATATTATAGTTTTTACTATGATACATATTTTGATGGAATTATGGTTGATGGGAGACACAAGGGTTGTTTCACATGCTTCTTTATATATGTTTATGGATATTGGGTTGATTCATATGTCTTATTTTTATGGTGATGGTGTTCACGATGTTGCCATAGTCTCAATAATTTGGTTTCATGGGAGTTACAAGGTTTAATGGAAATATTTCATGGACATTTGGGGTCCCCATCTACTAATATAAATTTAAATAATTATAAATACCCCTTATAAATGTCTTCTCTTGAATTAGAAAGAAAAAGTGTTCAACATAATACAAACATTAGTTATAAAACAATTTTTCCCTCCAACTACCCAAGGAAAGTATAAAACTAAGGAAAAGGCACACGAGCAAGGTTTGAAAATAATAGTGAAGAGAGGTATGCATAAATTTTAAATTTATTATTTTCCATTTGATTAATTCATTCTAGAGTACAAGAGCTTAGTTGTTTTGCTGACAACAAAACTCCTTCAAGGAGTGACAAGGAGAAAGTGAGCTCATCTGGTTTTTTTAATTAAGGTTGGTGTTTATTTGTTGTGTTATTTTGTGTTGTTAGAATGTTGGATATTTATTATATCAGTGCTAATTGATACACATTTTGTTGAACATATTTCCAATAATATCAAAAGAGTCCAAGTTTCCCAACACTTTGTCTTAATTTTTAGCATTACGAGTGTCAACGTATGAGTCTTTTTACATCTTAAACATTTTAAAGTATATTTCTAGTCTACATTCTTGTAGGAATCAACCAAAATAGTATCTTGTACTCATATTTTTATTAATAAAATGAAAAATCCACAACTTATATCTTTCTGGCATATTTCTCCAAAAAAAATACCCTATGTTGCTAATTTTTATGAGCAAAATTTTCTCGCATTAATGGCTGAAAATTATTAGTTTGTAACAAAGTATGATCATGAAATTTGCCTATGATTTCATTCATTAATTTCTTATTAGTTTTTTCAAATTTCAATTTATTTTCATCACAAAATGTAAATGATTGTTTATATGCTCTCCATCTCATTTTTTTCTTTGTTGTCTTCTGTACAACAACTTCGTTGGGGCTTCAATCATGCATCATGTCTCCATAAAGTGTCTCAGCGATACTTCCACAATCCTTTTCAACAAATACTCAATACTATTGCCCTAATTATCTAGCTAATGATGCTTCACCAACAAGCTTTCAAGATGCTCAATATAGTCTCCAATATGCTCCAAATAAATCTTCAAAGTCAAAGCTCAAAGGTCAAGGATGTATGCTCTAAGATTGCTCTAGAAGAGTCGTCACAAAAGGTCTTCAAGGTCACTTCGCAGGTGATCAAAGTGTCTTAAAAAGATATTTCAAAATTTCACTTCAAGGGCAGCTAGCTATAGTCCTTTTCAAGGTTCTTCTCCTCAAACAACCCCTCTTTATAAGTGTTTTCCAATGGTGTTTCCTCAAAACTCTTTTTCAAGTGTACTCCTATGATGCTTCATTAACAACCCCTCTTCACATGTATACTCCAATGTTACTTATTCTTTTAATATCCTTCAAATGATACTCAAGGTTCTTCATTTAAGGACTTCAACCAATGCCTAATATACTAAGATATTTACAAGTATGCCCACAAGATCAAGGTGCTGGTTAATCACAAGTTTTTCACCTTCAAATTGAAAATTCTACCACAGGACTGAGACTTTCTTCTTTCCATGGGGCCAAGAACATGTGTTCAATTGGTTGCACAAGTCTGAAAGTACTGCCATAGGTCTTAGGTATTGTAGGTCTGGAATGAAGGATGAGTTTTGTCTCGGGTCTTGAGAAAGAGAGTCTAGTCTGTGCCTGAAAAAAACAAGGTTTTGTTCACAAATTAAACCAAATTGGGCTGCAACAAAAGAAGAATTTTTAATCCATAAGTACTCCATGAGTAGAGAGAGATATAGCCCAAATACTAATCACATAATACTCAACAAGACTTTCCCAAACAATAATCTACAACTTTCATCCTCCTTTAGTCTCCTTTTCTGTTGTGTATATTATACTTGCACTGAGTTGAATGAAGGAAATGGAGGAGTATAAGCTACTATTTATACTAGCTCAACCATAGTTTGAAGGGACACATCTATTGGAGGAGCCGACCTATAACTCAAATAATTACTAATCTTTCCAATGAATTTTGTTAGTTAATTTATTGATACCATGGTGATGTCATATAAAAGGCTTTTTTCCCAAGCCCTACTCTTTCCAGATTAATAATCTCAATCTTACTTTAGTGATCACTAGAGATGGAGTTTCTTAAACAATTAACTGTAGGAACAATAAAAGCAGAGGATTTGTGAGGGATTCCATGGGATTCTAAATGATATATCAAATTATAATTCAATATCTTTGAGATGATGTTTCTATCATAATTATGAAACTATCTTCACAAATCATCTTTAACACAAGAGACATTCCAATCATCTCCAACACAAGATTATAGTAATGAGTTCCAAATCCTTCATATTTGGATGAGTGTATATTATCTTGTTATCCTATTGTGAGAACTAGTGCCAAATGTCCATTCTATTTGTGTCTTAAAAAACTGACCCATTGCTTACTTCTAATTGTGATAACTCCACCATTTTTCTTGAAGTTCCCCCATTGACATATACTACTAGGGATTTAACAGTGCAAAGTATTTAACAATTCTTAGGGCCCCATTGACAATGGAATCATACACAACACATATGTAAGACATGATATGCTCTACTAGTCCTTCACGATGTGTATGCGAAGTTTGTAACAATCTTATCATAGACATTTATACATGAATATCAAACAACTTTTATAAGGTTTATGTCGTGAATATCAAACCAATTTTTGTAAGCCACAAACATATGGCACATATATAATATGCCATTATTTTGATAATGTTACGATCCATACGCTGATAAATTTTATAGTTGATTAATTTATGAGACCTTACAATAGTTTATTGCGTTGAAGATCGTGGAGAACATCGTGACTCACAATGAAGTAAAGGTATTTGGTGTGTTCTTTTGCTCTCTAGGAAGAAGTTGAGCTTTAGAGCTCACTAGAAACTTCACTTGGCTCTCACAACTGGTAAGAGGAACCATTCGCAACCAATTATAGGGAAGACAAAGCATATTGGTCAACAGTTAATGCCCTGTCATTTTGACAGAACCTTATGAATACACAGACATAATTCATTCCCTCATGATTTTTTCCCTTCAACATTCTATTAAACCCTAGCCACAACAAATAAAATAGGGCATGTCAACTCCCAACCCATATTACAGTCTCACAATGATGGGTTTTCCATGCATCCAAAACAAAAATGTATTAATTCCCATCAAGATATCTCAACCCACACCCATGCTTTGTATACATTAGACTTAGTCAGGCTGTTACATATCTCATCATTGTTAATATGATAAACTTGGGGTTTGTCACTGTATGATTTTCTTGGCTTATATGCTAAGCTAGGCCATGTTAAAAGTAGCGTGAATTACTTGTAACTCCATCCTCATCTCGAACGCATTCCAACATATGAAAGAAGACATATAATGGTTATTTTACATACAACTCAAAAGGTATTTGGTCCTCACCTTTCCATTTGGGCTCATACATTTATCATTATGCCATGCCATCTTAGAAATTTGTCAAGTAAACATAAGGTACTTTTTGGCAAGTAAACATAAGGTGATTTTAAGTTTGATATGGCCCATGTATAATTTTTTAATCTTTCTTAACTTGAAATTATTAAGTGGGTAGAGGTAAAAGAAAAGAGGGCAAGAGTACAAGTGGGTTTTAGGCCAAAGCATTCTATGGTGGATCATGGTATCATGTTGAGACACATTGTTGAAAAGGTTTGGGAGGACAAATAAGAAGTATTTTTCTGTTTTTTTGACTTCAAAAAATCATTTGACACAGTCCCTAGAGATAAGTTGTGGCATAGAATGGAAGAACTTGAAATTCATGTACATTACAGAGCCATTGTCCATAGACTTTATGAAGAGGTGAAAGTCAAAATTAGAACCTCAACAGGTATTTCAAAAATCTTTAGAAGTGGCATTGGAGTCAAGAAATTGCCCTTTATCCCCTACTCTTTTTGGTTTATACATTGATAAATTGGAAAAGTGGCTAAATATGCAAGGTGGAGATGGTGTTCGGTTGGGGGAGTTTGCGATAAAGCTTCTTTTATATGTCGATCATATTGTATTTATTTCTAAATCAACCCATGGATTTCAAATGCACTAATATGCCCTTGATCATTTTTATAGAGCAGTGGGGATGCAAGTCA
>APFE031321894.1:0-31903 GCA_000404065.3 Pinus taeda
GTGCCCATATGAAGTTTCTCAACCAAAAACAATTAAAAACATAGAAAAACAATGTTTTGAAACAATGAAAAAAAAAAATTTAACCTACATACCGTTTCTACGGTGAAATCGGTGATCTCCTCTTGAAATAGTCCTCTAACCACTTCGATTCGGCAAGAAACCCTCCTAGCTGCTCTCCTAGCTCTTCTCCTCTTCCGCGCGCGCCTCACTGTCTGAATGAGCAAGAAAAAATGTGATTTTTCATTATAAAATCGCGCTGCCCAGTGGTCCCGCGCTTTTTTATGAAAAAAGCGCGATTTTTTCGAAAAAAGTGCCAAAAAAAATTATCCGTACTTTTTTCCTATAAAACGCGTGTTTTATGCGGCATAGGAAAAAAAGCGCGCGTTTTTTAAAAAAGCGCGATTAAAACGCGCTTTTCACAACACTGGTTACAGGGCTCCAAAGATTTCTATCTGAACCCACAGCCTCAATGGAACTCAAGATGTTACAGGGCTCTAGGGATTCTATCCCAATCCACAACGTCCAGGGAATCCCAAGATGTTACAGGGCTCCAAAGATTTCTATCTCAACCCACTGCCTCCAGGGAACCCAAGCTGTTACCAGGCTCCAGGAATTCTATCTCAACCCACAACCTCCAAGGAACCCAAGCTGTTTCAGGGCTCTAGAGACCAGTATCCCAACCCACAGCCTCTAGGGAACTAGAGAACCAATCCCCTTCACTTCTCTTCTCTTCAACGATTCCTTGCTTTGCTCTTCCTTCTCCTCTGCTCTACTCCCCACTGAATGTTGCTCGAATGGTTGCCTGCGTGAATGTTGCTTGAATGGTTGCTCTGCCTCCTGATTGAATGAGGGAATGATCGAATGAATCCTTCCCATAGGGTCGACCCCTTCTTTTCCTTGTTGCGCAAAGATTCCCCTCCTCATCCTTGTTGCCTTGCCCAATCTAGTCCTCCATAAATTTTTCTTGTCCTCTTTCCTTGTTAAGGTTCTTAAGCACATGGGCATGTGTACTTTCTTTGCGGCCCATTTTAATTTAGGAACCAATCCATTAAAATCATGCACCAATGAGCCTTTACTGGCTGTCTCAAAACAATCCAGATTTTCTGCATAAGGAAACCTTCCATATCCCAAGCAAACCATCCCCTCAGCTCTGGAATCTGTGTCCCCTAGACTCTAGCCCATTTAAATATATTTTTGTCAAATATTTACATTGCATTTTTATGAGGAAGCTCGGGTTGGGGCTATCACAAACCCCTCCCTCTTGAGGAAACACTGTGCTCGGTGTTCTTATGCTCATATGCAACACAACGAAAACAAAATAAAACATGTACTGTTTTATGGAGCTTTATACACAACTCTATATAGTGTGTACAATTATATATACACATTTGCCTAATCCAACGAACAAAAATGGATATGTTGCTCTCATGGAGTCAGCGCTTTCCCAAGTGGCTTCCTTTGGCCCAAAATGTCTCCACTGTAATTTAACTTGCTCTATGGCTCGATTCTGGAGCATGAGAATCCTCTGGTCTAGAATGCACAATGGCTTTTGCTAGAACTCTCCATCTCGTTCCACCTATAGCACAGACTAATCAATCACATAATTAGAATCCTACACATATCTTTTAAGCAAAGAAACATGGAAAACATCATTAACTTTAACCGATGAAGGTAAGGCCAACCTGTAGGCCACTAGTCCAATCCTCACCAGGATCATCTTTCTCTTTGCCCTGATGATGGATCCCATTTGGGATTCGAAACGTTGGTGTAAAAATCCTCTTACTGTGGAAACTCCGATCAAAGATTCAAAAAGCCCACAATACTGTGGTGCCAACATGGCATATGACCCAATCTTTAAAGAAATCTTCTTGGGTTTAATCCTCAAGTAAACATGTTCCCCAACTCGGAATTCTTTGTGCACCCTATGCTGATCTGCATAGCTTTTCAGCCTATCCTGTGCCACTTTCAAATTTTGCTTGATGATTTGAATTTGCTGCTCCATTTCCTTGAGCATGTCAGGCCCAATGAGGACCCTATTCATTGGATCATTCGAGCTGATAGGAGTATTGCAACTCCTCCCATACAATGCCTCAAATGTACTCATCTTGATGGATTATTGGTATCCATTATTGTATGCAAAATTCTACAAGTGGCAAGTACTCCTCCCACCTTTTGGGTTGATGCATGACATATATCCTCAACATGTCTTCGAGGATTCTGTTGGTCCTCTCTGTTTGCCCATCAATTTGTGGATGATACTTTGCACTAAATGCCATCTCTCTTCCCAAACCTGCAAATAATTCCTTCCAAAAACTTGAAGTGAACTTAGCATCTCAGTCTGAAATAATTTTCTTGGGAATGCCATGCAGTGTCACAACCTCCTTTATGAAGATTTGTGCCACTTCACTAGCAGAGTTAGTGGATTTAATTGCTGCAAAATGAACCAATTTGTGCATTTTGTCAATTACCACCATGATTGCATCATGCTGCCTAGAGGTTCTAGGAAAACTTGTAATGAAATCCATAGAAATTACTTCCCATTTCCATTCTAGAATGGGGATAGGTTGCAATAATCCAGCTGGATGCTTGCATTCAACCTTCACTTGCTAGCATTCTATGCATTTAGCGACGAAATCAACCACTTCTTTCTTTAAATTTGACCAATAATAATACTTTTTAATGGCCATGAGGGTCTTTTGATACCCTGGATGGCCTGAATAAGGCTTGACATGAAACTCTTTTATTATGAGTCTCTTAAGTTGTCACTGGCTGACACATAAATTCTGCTTTTGAACCTAATTAGGCCGTCGTCAATGAGGTGATATTCTTCATCCTCACCATCTTGTAACAACTTTTCTTTTATCTACTGATACTTTTTGTAATGACTGTAAAAAAAAAATTAAACAACTATTTACTCTAAATAGAATAGGAAATTTTCATGAACCTGCTTTAAAATTTATCAAAATTTCATATCTCAAATTGATTGATTTGATAAGAAGTACCTACCTGGTTTCCTGCAGATGAAGAGGTTTCAGAATTGCTCCAGCTCTTGCTCCCGTTACCAAAAGACCATAAGCACCCAGCCAAACTAAGTACAACCTAGGTACTCAGTCCAGGATGCTTCTCAATTGATGCAAACTGTTCCCCTATGCCCAAAAACTTCAGAACAATTAAGCTCAGCCCTTATTGTCTATAATCTCTTATTACCAATTCTCCTTCTTGCAACTGTGTTTTTCCCTTAACGCCCCAAAAGATTTTTCTTCCTCCCCCTTTGAAATCCTCCTTCCTCCCTTTAAATAATAGAGGTCCCTTCACCTCTATGTATCCGTTCACCGCCTTTATGAAAAGATATTATTTTTTGTTAAGTGGTGGTTGCTTTGTCATGCCTCTTGCCTTTAATTGAATCAGATCCCCTTACAACATCGAGTGGTATCACTTTCAATTATGACGGTTGGTGTTTTAATTTATTAAATAGTATATGGCCATAATGATTTTAAATATTAAATAGTATTTTATTTTTATAACATATCAGGTTTAATAATAAGGTTTATGAGTTTAGTTTATTTAATATACATTTTGGGTTATATATGAGCTTGTAAACCTATGAATAAACTCAACATTTTTACTATATTTCTTACCAAATGTATATTCCTTCTATTTACGAAAATTAGGTATTTAATTAACACTTTGATAATTAATTCATTTATCTATATTTAGACCTTTTCCATGAGTAGTTGGTATATATATATATATATATTATATATATATTATATATATACATATACTAGTGCAATGTAATATGATGCATGCATATGTAGCTATCATATGCATGCCTCGCATGCTAATATTGCTATGTTGTTCGTGATTTGAGATAGGTTGTTACATACACCCCTCCTTTAGAAAACTTCGTCCTGAAGTTAAGGGTTTATAAAATATATCGATAATTCCTTTAGGGTATGTAAGGATTGTGTTATGTGATTGAATTTTCATTTATAATTGTGAGGACACTTTAGAATTTGTGATTTGAACGTTGATAGGTTTATAATTTTAATAGTTAAGTTTGATCCCGACTAGACTCTCAAGCTATTCTAGAATCATCCTATCCTTCCTAATATCTTTTGCTTCCCATCCTATTCGTCCTCTACTGGAGTGTGCCATGGCATCAACTATGCTAACTAACCATTCATAGGCTCTCAAGGGTATCGGCGTTGATTATATCAACCTGATTGCCGCTATCATATGCATGCCTCACATGCATGCTAATATTGCTATGTTGTTTGTGATTTGATATATGTTGTTACATACACCCCTCCTTTAGAAAACTTCGTCCTGAAGTTAAAGGTTTATAAAGTATATCGATAATTCCTTTAGGGTATGTAAGGATTGTGTTATGTGATTGAATTTTCATTTATAATTGTGAGGACACTTTAATATTTGTGATTTTAACGTTGATAGGTTTATAATTTTAATAGTTAAGACTGATCCCGACTAGACTCCCAAGCTATTTTAGAATCAACCTATCCTTCCTAATCTCTTCCGCTTCCATCCTATTCGTCCTCTACTGGAGTGTGCCATGGCATCAGCTATGCTAACTAACTATTCATAGGCTCTCAAGGGTATCAGCGTTGATTATATCAACCTGATTGTCGAGTAGGCATTTGGCAGTCATCATCACACGTCTAGGGGAGCGTGATTCGCACAGTCCTCCCATGACTCCAGGTTTTGGAGGATAAACGATAGGTAATACCTCCACCCCTCCTAGTGGGACCAGGGTCAACACCCTATCATGGAATCTCTTTGAGCCTTAATTGTTATAAAGTTTTTGTCATCACGTGGTCATCTTGGTAACGATATTATCTGCAACATAAACACTTGTCCATACATTTATAAAATATGCATCAATATATTCAAAAGAAATAGTTTATGTATAATTCATACATGTTATCTACAGTATAACATACTTGGCCATATCTTACTCATGTTATTTAGCTTTCATGTTAAAATGTAATCATTCTTTTATTTCTATCTCGTCAATCATTTCAATATGTATAAATGAAACAAAATTATAATATCTTAATTCCCATCAGAAGCAAAATTACTCAAATATTTAAACTTTACTTTGATAACTATAATTCAATAAGATCAATAACATATTTTGTCTTGGTATCCACATATCAGTGGAATTAAATAGATAACATATCATAAAAATTCACGTTTATATGTGATCATTCCAAAATGGTTCAGAGTTTCTGATTTAAAGTAAAGTAAATATATATAAAACATGGTTTAAAGTTCTTCAAAATTAACACAAGTTGGCGTATTTTTGACATATGATTTCTGTATCTTCCCAAGTAGCTGATCCAAGACTGTACTTGTCCCACTGAACCTTAACTTGGTCTACCAAACGATTCCTGAGCTGTCGAACCCTACGTTCTAGTATACGTAATGGTTCGACCGATATGATTCTTTCGTCCGATACTTGCAGTTCCTTCCATTGAAGGTTATGAGATTGGTCAGCTATGTAATGCCTTAATACAGATACATGAAATATATTATGAACTTTATGCAAGTGAGGTGGTAGTGCAAGATGATAGGTGATAGGTCCAACTCTTTCCATGACTTTAAATGGTCCAATAAATCGGGGTGAAAACTTTATCCTTTTTCTGAATAGAATAATGCTTTTATTCGGTTTGATGCGGATGAAAACTTGATCCTCTACTTCATACTTCCTATGAGTTCTGTGAGCATCAACATAACTCTTTTGTCTATCCTATGCTTCTTTTCACCGTTGTCCAATTTGTTTTACCTCCTCCTCCATTTCTTGGATTAATTTTTGCCCTAATATCACCCGATCTTCTAACCTGTCCCAACTTAACGGTGTTCTACAAGGTCTTCCGTATAATGCTTCAAATGGAAGCATTTCGATTGAGCTATGGTAATTGTTATTGTATACAAATTCGACTAAGGATAAGTACCTTTCCTAGTGTGATTGTTGATCCATAACATACATCCTCAACATGTACTTGATTTACCCTTTTTGTTTGCCCATCAATTTCAGGATGATAAGCTGTACTCAAATTTAGTTGAGTTCCTAAGGCTGACTACATGCAAGTCTAGAATCTTGAAGTGAATCGTGAATCTCTATCTGATATGATCTTCTCAGGTACTCCATGAAATCTGATAATGTCATTCATGAATACTCGAGCTACATCACCAACTTCGTAAGTATCTCTTACGGGAATGAAATGGGTGTTTTTCATTAATTTATCCACTACCACCAGAATAGCATTGTGTCTTTGAGAAGTAAGAGGTAGCCTAATGATAAAATCCATAGAAATAATCTCCCATTTGGTCATAGGAATGTCGTGAGGTTGTAAGAGACCTGCTAGATGACAATGATCAGCTTTTACTTGTTGACATTCCAAACATCTTGTAATGAATTGAACGATATCATGTTTCATGCCTGACCAGAAAAAGAGTTTCTTGGTATCAATATACATTTTCTTTACTTCGAGATGTGCACAATATACTGCTTTGTGGGCTTTCTTAAAAATGGCGTATCGAAGATCCCTATTATCGGGAATATACATCCTTCCATGAAATCGTAAGATTCTATCATCTTCTAATTCATATCCTTCAAACTTAGATTCTTTTGGCTTTTTACTATCAAGACTAGATCTTACCTTTAAATACTAGCTATCTTTTATGAGATGTTCTAGTACTCGTTGCCTTGAGTCTACTTTGATAGGTATGAGGGAGAATATCCGTGGTCGTTTGCTTAAAGCATCTGACACTACATTTTTTTTCCTTTAATATATGATATTTCAAAGTCATATTTATTTAGAAATTCACTCCATCGTCTTTGTCTAGCATTCAAGTCTCTTTGGGTGAACAAATATTGTAGACTTTGATGGTTGCTTTTAAGCGTAAAACTTCGCCCCACTAGATAGTGTCTTTAAATCTTTAAAGTTAGTACTATAGCAGCTAACTCTAAATTGTGAGTAGCATAGAGTTCCTCATGAGGCTTTAACTTTCTTGAGACATACGCTATTACTCCTCTATCTTGCATTAATACTGCACCTAACCCATGTTTGAATGCATCGGTACCTTCTGTAAAATCTTTGTCCATATCAGGGACTCTTAAGATTGGTGCACTGGTCAGTAGTCTTTTGAGTTCAGAGAATGCTTTATTACATTCCTCAGTCCATTCATACTTAACACCTTTATGTTGAAGAGTTGTAATCGACTTTGCAATTTTGGAGAATCCTTCCACAAATCTTCGGTAGTAACTGGCTAAACCCATAAAGCTTTGTACTTCATGTGCATTTTTCGGTATTGGCCATTCCATGATTGCTTTTACCTTCTCAGGGTCCACTGAGATCCCTTCACCTGATATGATATGACCTAAGTAATGAATCTTTTCCTGAAAGAATGAACACTAGGATAATTTTCCATATCACTAGTGTTTTTTGAGGCAGGATAATACTATCTGTAAATGGTCTTCATGTTCTTTCTCATTCTTGGAGTTGATGAGAATATCATCTAAAAAGACTTGTACAAATTGATCAAGATATTTGCGGAAAACATTGTTCATAAGATTCATGAATACCGCTAGTGCATTAGTTAATTCAAATGGTATCACAGTAAATTCATAATGCCCAAAACATGTTCGGAATGCAATCTTAGAAATATCGCTTTCAGAAATCCTTAGCTGATGATAGCCTGATCGAAAATCAATTTTTGAAAAGACAACAACTCATTTCATTTGATCAAAGAGGTCATCAATTCGAGGCATAGGATATTGATTCTTTACTGTAGCTCGATTCAAGTCTCGATAATCTATGTATAATCTTAAGGATCCATCTTTCTTCTTGACAAAAATTATAAGAGCACCGTAAGGTGATATACTGGGTTGAATATGTCCTATATCCAATAGTTCCTTCAATTGAATTTGTAATTCTTGAAGTTCCGGAGCTATCATTCTATAAGGTGTTTTAGAAATTGGTTGAGTACCAGGTTTCAATTCTATCGTGAGGTCTAGCTCTCTTTCAGGTGGTAATCTTGGTAATTCCTTTGGAAATACATCTAGAAATTTAGCTAACACCGGATATTGTTCTATGGATGGTCCTTTTTTTTTACATACTTCTTGAATTACATATGCCTGACAACCTTTTCTTAAGCAATGCTTCATTTTCATTGCTGATATGTAGCGTAAAGATACTTTTCTCTTGATACCTTGAATTTGGATCGCCTCTCCTTCATCATTTATACCAAGAATATTTTTCCCATAACAGTCTACCCAAGCTTGATGAGCTTCTAACCAATCCATACCTATGACAAGATCATAAGTTCCTAGGGTTGTGACATAAACTTTCAATTTAGTCGAACAGACCCCTAGATCAATTTTGCATTGATCCACACTTAAGTCTACGGATTGGAGTTCTCCTGAGGCCATTTCTACCTGTCTGAAATCATTTTGCCTGCGAGCTGGCAGCCCACATTTATTTAATGCAGATGACAAAATGAAACTATCTATAGCACTAGTATCAAATAAGATTCCCACATTTATTTAATGCAGATGACAAAATGAAACTATCTATAGCACTAGTATCAAATAAGATTTTGAATTCAAATCTGATTTCCTCCAACCATCACATTTATTTAAACCAGCGCAAATCCTCAATTACCCTTGTCCTGTTGTATATCTTCACTTACAATAATAGCTTTATGGCAACCACAGATCAGACAACCTTCTCTTCCAATAATAGTATTTCACTGGTATTTCACGTTCCTCTAAACGATAGAATGGTTGATAGCCTATAGTGGCCTAATAGGAACAGGTATCACAATGACTTTGTAATGCACACTAGCCAGTCCAGAAGGTTAATGCGCTGTTTCCTTGGAATTGTCAACAATGTTTGCTAGCCACTGCCAATTCATGACAGATTCTTTTGCTGGATCGCGATTGCCCTTTATCGTGGTTGTTCCTCTACGTCAGGTTTGATGATCCAAGATATATATATATATATATATATGTCGGCATAAATAAATTTCTTTATAATAAGCTTTTATGTTTATTTTATTGTTTTGGGTATTTTATTTATTCGTCATATGTTGGAACTTATTTGGATTTATAAGTTTCATTTAAATTTATTAAATATTTTTTTTACATATTTTAATTATTGATTTAATAAAGATTAAAATGGAATTATTAAATTCATCAATAAAATATATTCTAAAATAATAATCATCCTAGGTCATGATGTTAATATCCAATCAAGTTAAAAAAAAAAATAACATTAATTCTCAATAATTATGTTATGTAAATGTAGGAGCATTATATTCAAATTAGATTATTATAATCATTATGACATATGAAGATTTCCTATTCTGTTCAGAGTAAATAGCTGTTTAAATTTTAACAAAATTTCGTATCTCAAATTGATTGATTTGATAAGAAGTACCTACCTGGTTTCCTGCGGATGAAGAGGCTTCAAAATTGCTTCAGTTCTCGCTCCCGTTACCAAAAGACCATAACCTCCCAGCCAAACTAAGTACAACCTAGGTACTCAGTCCAGGATGCTTCTCAATTGATGCAAACTGTTTCCCTGTGCCCAAAAACTTTAGAACAGTTAAGCTCAGCGCTTACTGTTTGTATTCTCTTATTACCAATTCTCCTTCTTGCAATTGTGTTTTTCCTTAACGCCCCAAAAGATTTTTCTTCCTCCCTCTTTGAAATCCTCCTTCCTCCGTTTAAATAGTAGAGGTCCCTTCACCTCTACGTATTCGTTCACCGTCTTTATGAAAAGATATTATTTTTTGTTAAGCGGTGGTTGCTTTGTCATGCCTCTTGCCTTTAATTGAATTAGATCCCCTTACAACATCAAGTGGTATCACTTTCAATTATGACGGTTGGTGTTTTAATTTATTAAATATTATATGGCCATAATGATTTTAAATATTAAATATTATTTTATTTTTATAACATATCAAGTTTAATAATAAGGTTTATGGGTTTAATTTATTTGATATACATTTTGGGTTATATATGAACTCGTAAACCTATGAATAAACTCAACACTTTTACTATATTTCTTACTAAATGTATATTCCTTCTATATAGAGAATTAGGTATTTAATTAACACTTTTGATAATTAATTCATTTATCTTATGTTTAGACATTCTCCATGAATAGTTGATATATATATATATATATATATACACACACTTGTGCAATGTATATGATGCATGCATATGTAGCTATCATATGCATGCCTCACATGCATGTTAATATTGCTATGTTGTTCATGATTTGAGATAGTTTGTTACACTTTTCGTCGTGTTGTGTTGTATTCTTGACCCTTTCTACCAGGTCCACTTTGTAAGAGTTTATAGTTGCCAAGTGATTCATTTGAATTCTCTTGCTAAGAGCATCAACAACCTTGTTTTCTTTGTTTTTAATGCACTTGATTTCAAAGTCAAACCCATTGTGTATGGCCATCCATCTAGCTTGTCTTGCATTTAGCTTGGATTACTCAAACAAATACTTGAGCCCACTATGGTCTGTCATAAGGGTAAATTTTTCGCCAAGGAGATAATGGCTCTACATTTTCAAAGTGTGAATGATGGCAGCCGACTCTAGATCATGAGACACATAATTTAGCTCATGTTCATTTAACTTCCTTGACTCATAACACACTACTTGCTCTTCCTGCATCAAGATTCCACCGAGCCCTTCCTTGCAGGCATCTGTGCATGCTACAAAATCTTTGTGAAGACCCACAATCCTCAACACTGGTGCGTTTGTGAGCACTAGTTTCAATTGCTCAAAGCTTGTTGGACATTGAACTGCCCACTCTAATTTCTTTCCTTTTCTCTAC
Source organism: Pinus taeda (assembly GCA_000404065.3). Lineage (NCBI taxonomy): Eukaryota > Viridiplantae > Streptophyta > Pinopsida > Pinales > Pinaceae > Pinus > Pinus taeda. The sequence goes on from APFE031321894.1 coordinate 10,882, forward strand.
AAAGATGTAATAAGATGACCTGTCTTGGAGAAAATTTTAATAAATCTCCTGTAGTAACTTGCCAATCCCATGAATGATCTGACCTCATTCACATTCTTTGGTGTTGGCCACTCCATTATGTTTGTGATCTTTCCAGGATCAACTGATATCCCTTATTTGGAAACAATATGCCCCAAATATTGTATTTGTGACTGGAAAAAGTCACATTTGTTAAGCTTTACATAGAGCTTGTGCTCCCTCAACAATTGTAGCACTACAGCCAAATGATTTTCATGCTCTTCCTCTGTTTTGAGTACACCAATATGTCATCAACAAACACAATGCCAAACTTGTCCAAATAAGGGCGCAACACGTTGTTCATTAAACACATGAACATGGCAGGGGTATTAGTAAGTCCAAAGGGTACCACTACAAACTCATAGTGCCCATAGCTTGTCCTGAAAGCAATCTTGTGAATGTCCTCCTCCTTGATCCTTACTTGATGATATCCCAACCTTAGGTCAATCTTGGAGAACACTCCTGCTTCTCTTAGCTGATCAAAAAGATCATCAATCCTAAGCAATGGGTACCAATTCTTTATGGTGGCCTTGTTTAATTGTTGGTAGTCAATGCATAATCGAAGGGTTCCATCCTTCTCCTTTACAAAGAGCATAGGTGCTCCCCATGGAGACACACTCGGCTGTATGTAGCCCTTGTCTAGCATCTCTTTTAGTTTCAATGTTAGCTCCATTAGCTTAGGGTACTCATCCTGTATGGTGCCTTGGACACTGGTGCTGCTCCACGTACCAACTAAATAGAGAAATATACCTCCTTATGAGGAGGTAATCCAGGAACCTCCTCTAGAAGCACATTTGCATATTGTGTCAGAATTGGGTACCTTTTCAACAGTTGCTTTTTCTCATTGTCAGCATTGCTGCCAGCTTTCTCATCGCTTAAGATTTGCACTGCAAACATCATGCATCCCTTTTCGCTACTGCACTTGGCTTGCATAACCGTGATCAAACTTATTGAAGTAGGCTTTTTCCTGCCCTATAGGACTCTTCATTACCCTTGCTCATCCGAGCATTCGATTTCCTTTTCCTAACAATTCACCTTGGTTCCGTGCAAATACAACCAATCCATACCCAATAGTATATTATATGCACCCAATGGCAATATATTAAGGTGAGCTTTTTTGGGCATGCCACTCAGCTCAAACATGCATGATCTCACCCAATAATTGATTCTTCTCTTGGTTCTGGTTGCCAGTTGAACCAACCATGGTTCTTCGTGCAACTCTTTGACCAAATTGCATTCTTCAACAAGCTCTGGGCTAACATAGTTGTAATTAGAACTTGGATCAATTAGAATAGTAACGAATTGGTCTTGTTACTTACCTTCCATCTCAATGATGGATGCTTGGTGGTCTTCCTGACAGTTGTCCATGGCTGCATATATTCTGGGCAATTCTCGAGCTACGTCACCCACCGTGCGAGCTTCTTGGGCACTGTAAATCTTTGGCCCAACATTCTGTTCGTGTGGACAATCCCTCCTGTGGTTTTCACCACATGTCCAACACCTTAGTGGCTCTTGGCCTTCAAACTTGAGTTGTCCTGACGCTGGTTGCTGCACATTTTTCTTAATAACAACATTATCTTTCTGCTGAGACTGTTTTGCATGAGTTGGGTGCTCACCTTCTCTCTTTTCTGAGCTTTTCTTGGGCCAACTCTTCTTATGTCCAACACTATTCTTTTCCTGCCAGTTGCTTTTGATTTCTTGCTTGTGTCTTGTTTGTTCAGAGTGGTGCTTTAGCTTCTTAATAACATCCTTCAAAGTTGGTGGTTCCAACAACTCAATTTTATCTTTGAATGTCATAGGCAGCCCACTGATAAACCTTTGAATCTTAGCTTTCTCATCCTTGAGATATGGCACATACCTCAATAGCCCTAAGAACTTGGTGACATATTCCTCATCTGATAATTGCCCCATTTTGAGTTCATAGAACTTCTTTGCATTTCCATCATAATAATGCTTAGACAAGTATTGTTCTCTGAGGAGCTTTTCAAATTTTGTCCAAGTTAACCCATTCCCAATAATGCCTCTAACATTCTTCAAATCTTCCCACCATATGTCTGCTTTTCCTTTCAAGGTGAAGGTGGCAATTCTAGCTTTCATATTTTCAGAATAATCGTGAATTCTGAAAAATTTCATGATGCCCAACATCCATGCTTCTGCATCCTCTAATTTCGGCCTGGCTTTCTTAAACTCCTCAGGCATGTAACCCCTCCCCTTACTTCCTGAGTGATGATGATGGTGATTATGAGAGTGATGGTGGTGTCTCTTGGTAGCAAAAGTAGAGGGTATGCTAAAATGATGCACATTTGCGCTGGTTTCTCCTCTTGGGGTGCTTAATGGTGCATCTCCCTTCACAATATCCTCACTCTTAGGCCTATGCCTCTTTTTGAATCCATTACCATCTATCCCATTGGTATCCTCCTCTGACTCTTGAGGGTTTCTCTTGTCTCTATGACTAGCCCTCATCTCATATTGCTTTTGTCTCTGCAGATCTTAGAGACATTGTAGGATGACTGCATTTATCTCAGCTTGTCTCTCTCGATTTCTTACTAGCCTTTCATTATTTTCCTTGTAGCTTCTAACCTTAGCCCTTAGGCTTCCTAAGGTATCCAACCAATCTAGAGAGTGGTCCACTAATCAGAGCTATACTACACCATGTCAGTCACCATCTTGTGTTTATCTCTGCCTTATGCCGCTTGTGATGTGCTAACAATCACAGACACCATTAGATATTTCATGCAATAAATAAATAAACACAAATATGACCATGAATTTTATTCATGGAGCAATCACTGCAATTACTGTTGTGACAAAACAACCATGTTAGTATGCCATCATATTTTAGCATTTTTATGTGCCTCAATCAAATCACAAGCAATATCACTGTTAGTGCATAATTAATAAATAAACAACATATTGATGGCCATGATCCTGCTCTTACAGAGCTACTAATTGTCTACAACCAAAAAAGCCCAGATTAGCACATCGTTATCAACAAAGCATCAATCAAGAATGCAATTCTTTAGTTTAGATCGACTTTTAACACCTAAGCAGTTACTTAGTAAATTTTCAAAAATCATCACTTGCTCGTGATAAAGCCCATCTAATCCAATTGTTGAACCTGGATGCTCTGATACCAACTGTAACAACCCACCTCAGCTTACTTACCTCAGTGGGATTGGTGTCACTTGCTAATCCAACTCCTGTGCTGTTAGGGGAATGGGATAATAATTTTGTTTTTTCATCCTTTATTCATTTCAATTATCAATTTGTGAAAATTTCAAGTTTGAAATCCTATTGTAGCAATTGAAATTAATTCTTCTAATTGTTAATTAATTTAACAATTTATTTGCTACGACATATATCGAATAAATCACATTACAACCTTCAAAAATAAAACTGCGGAAAATATTAACACTGGAAATTGAGAAATATTCTAGCACTCACACATAAAAATTGACATAATTATTTTTGGACAAATGTCCGCAGAAAAACCCAATGCGGGAAAACCAGTGCAACCGTGAAAATTTGAGTACAATCTATGGATAACCAACTGACAATCCAAACAACAAAATAATCTGGCCGAAATATCTGTGAGGCAAATACCTCAACGCCACGCCTGATCCTGCTTCAACAACTAACAAATCTAGCCAGTCGTACAACCTCTGCACAGTGCTTGCGCAAACCCCAACTCATTATGCCTGAAACTGCAAGTAAAATGACGTCCTGGATGAGTCTGCCTCTAGGAGAAATTCGCTTGGCATCCTAGAGAATTTTCGGGCCAACAACAACTGAATTTCTCCCTCCTTCAACAAAATCGATCTCCTTCTGTAGCCTTCTTCGTTGCCTCTGCGTAGCTCCACTGGGGAATGAATATGAATTTATCTTTTGGAATGTGAATGCAGACAGGACAACCAAATATCTGAAGATGGTGTACACATGGTTTCTTCCCAATGAATGCTTCTTCAGGAGTCATGTTGTCAAGTGATCTTTGAGGACTTCGATTTTGAATGTAGATAGTTGTTTTAGATGCTTCACCCCACAGAAATTGAGGTAAGTCTTAATCATGTAACATAACTCTAACACTTTCTTCAATTGAGTGATTCTTTCATTCTGCTACTCTGTTTTGCTTTGGATTATATGGACCTATCAACTCCCTCTTAGTTCCAGCCTCCTTACAGAAAGCTATGAGCTCCTTAGATGTGTATTCTCCACCATTGTTTAATCTTAGTACTCTTATCCTTATTTTTGTAAGATTTTCTACTTTTGCTTTGAATTCTTGAAATTTTTCGAATACTTCGTCCTTGGAGTGGTCATCAATGAAAGTTACATAGTATAGATGACCTCCAAGAGATTTTGTATACATAGGACCATAGACATCAGAGTGAATGAGATCCAAGATTTCTTTCGATCTTGAAGCACTGCTTCCAAATGGTTTCCTAACATTTTTACCTAGTGCACATCCCTTGCAAACTCCTTCATGATCCTCTTTTAGTTCAGGCATGCCATTTACAATTGTGTTTAGAGTTGGTAAGATTTTGTAGTCAAGGTTGTTGATTTTGGGTAGCAATGGATGTGCTCTAGCTTCGAAATTTTGTGGAGAGGCTAGAACACGAGATATCCAAGACCCAAAAATCGTTTGGTAAAATTCCACCCAAATGAGGAGTTATTAAAATAATTAATATTTTTAATGGGTTCCTAACTATAAACTTAAGAAAATAAAAATATTAATGGGTATTAATAAAGATATGGGTGAGAAGCTTCTAAGAGACGAAGATCAAGTCTGTTTTAATCTTAGCCATTGATTGGAGACTTAATCTCGACTGTTGATTAGAGACTTAATCTCGGACGTTGATTCATCAACAAGAAAAGTATAAGAGAAGACTTGCAATTCATTTGGAGATACACGGGGCAAATACTCAGTAGCCCAAGGGAAATCAATTCTCAAGGAGAAGGAATTCGATTTCAGAGGGAGAGTTGCAAGGTGGAGGAAGAGGAAGGCATTAGCAGTAGTCAATTACTGAAGAGGAGGTGACGCAGGGCATTTGAGAGACAAACAACACCATTGGAGACGCAGTCCTCACACAGGCTGACACAGAGTGACGCAAAGGTGGGTGAAGGGTCTCCAGGGTGTTAGAACTTCTCCAGGAGGACGAGTAACTTTGTCTCAGGTGTTTTCTCTCAAAAGTGTCTCAGTTTCTCTGTGAAATCATTCCCTGTAAAGTGATTGTTGTTGAAGATTAATAAACCCTCATCTGTTGCATCGGTTTTCCCACATTGGGTTTTTCTTGGAACAATTGTCCAAAAACAATTGTGTTGATGTGATTGATTCTTGTGCTTGTATATCACTGTTATTTTCTCTATGTAATTATGTGATAACTGCAGTAGAATTTATTTTAATGTTTACTGAAGGGTTTTCGTAAATAACTTATTGTGAGAGATAAGTAGGTGAAATAAATCAGTTACTACAGTAGAATTTCGTACTAAATTGCACGAAACGGGGAAACGGGGAAGCGAAACGAAACGCGACCTCCCCAAATTTTGGAAACGGGGAAACGCGAATTATTATATATAATATCTATATAATATATTATATTCTCTTATATATTATATATATATTAAAAACATTTAAAAATTATTAATATATATATGTGCAATCATAAAGCATTAATAGTGTGATGAGAAAATGAGAGGCACTGCTATTTTATAGCTTTAGAATTGGTTTCTAGAAGTCATTAGAAACCCTAAACTAATTAAAAATTAATTAGCAAAAAAAAAAATTTTAAAAACAAGTGTCAATTTGATGGAAACGTGGCCCGTACGGCGTGGAAACGCGTTTCCGTACGTACGGGCGAGTTTCCATTTCGGGAAACGCGCCCGTACGTACGGAAACGCGTTTCCACGCCGTACGGTACGGGGAAATGCGTTTCCGTTTCGTTTCCCCAGGGAAACGACCCCTAGGCCCACGTTTCCTGCAACTTAGATTTCGTATTAGAAATTTTCACATGTTATCAGAGCAGATATCGGGAAACAAGATAGAAGAATCTGCTATAAGTCAAGAGCATGATGCCAAGGCATCAACTTAGAGGGACTCACGCAGATCTCCAGAGAAAGAAGAGAGCATGAAGAACATGGATCACGATTATTCTATGTTAGTTTCCAGACTGGAAGAAGAAGTCGATTGTCTAGCAAGTTCTGCCTCCTCTAAGGTTTGGTATATAGATAGTGGAGCTTCCTGGCATATGACAGGAATACGAGAATGTTTTTCGAATTATCAGGAAGAAAGGATGAATTTTCAGATCACCATGGGAAATAAGGCAAAGTGTACCCTTGTAGGAGGTATTGTAGTCTTTCAAACAGAAGCAAGGGGTCAGCTTCAGGAAACCAATGTACTGCATGTGCCAGGATTGGGGATGAATTTACTCTCTGTATCTCAGCTTCAAAACAAGGGCTATGATGTTTTCTTCATTAAGGAGAAAGTATATGTCAAACACCCGAGTTGGAAAAGAAGTCTCGGATTGGAATCAGAGGTAACAGGCTGTATAGATTACAGCTAGAATCTCCAATGGCACTGAAAGGCAGAAGTGGGGATAAAGATTTGAGTGAACTATGGCACAAGAGGATGGGACACTTACACGATGGGGCTATGAGAATTCTCGGGAAAACAGTATCAGGAGTTCCATAATTAAGTATCGAATGAGATGATATATGCAGAGGATGCGCATTAGGCAAGTATGCCAAGGCAACATTTTCCAAAAGAAACAATAGGGCTAAGAGTGTTCTGGGATTGATACAGTTAGATATCTGCGGACCCATGTCCACAAAAGGTCTTAGTGGTGTCGAATATTTCATCATCTTCATTGATAACCATTCCAAAAAGACTTAGATCTACTTTCTGAAAACCAAGGATGAGGTTTTTGGTCGATTCAAAGAGTTCAAGGCTCTAGTTAAGAATCTGACAGGAAAGAAGATAAAGATATTGTGCTCAAACAATGGTGGAGAATACATCGACAAGGACTTCATTGATTTTTGCGCAAGGGAAGGCATCAGAAGAGAGTGGACGGGCCCCTACAATCCGAAGCAGAATGGAGTAGCAGAAAGGAAGAACCAGACTATTGTTGAAGCAGCCAGGGCAATGTTGTATGATCAGGATATACCCAAGTTTCTATGGGCAGAAGCATGCAACACAACAGTGTATGTCTAGAAAAGGACTCCTCACAGGGCATTAGGTAAGATTACTCCAGAGAGTGTCTTCATCGGTAAGAAGCCTGAGGTGAGCCATTTCGGGATATTTGGGAGTTTGGCATACTGCCATGTACCCGAAGAAAAGAGGAAGAAATTGGATTAGAATGTGGAGAAAGGATATCTTGTGGAATATAGCGAGAATGCTAAGGTATATTGAATCTATCTTCCAGGGAATAGGAAGATTGTAATTCGACGGGATGTAAAGTGCATGGAGGACAGAGCTTTCAGGAAATCCCAAAAAATGCCTTTCGAAGATCAGTCAAAGAATGATCCGTTGGTCTAGCCACTTCGACCAACAGAAACTAGTGCTAGTGTTTTTCCTAAAGGAAAAATTCCATAGGAGGAGCCTCAAGAAGAGCAGATAGAGATACCCACTACCAGTGGTAGAACGAGCCGGGAACCTCGATAGATACTACGAGATGCAGAGGATTTCGTCAGGGCACCCAGGAACGAGAAAAGGGAGTGTAGACAGCCTGACAGATACCAAGCCTTGGTGGCTCAGGTTGGAGAACCCTCCAGTTTTCAAGAGGCCGTTCAACATCAAGTATGGGTAGATGCTATGGTAGAGGAATACAACTCCATAATGGTCAATGATGTGTGGGAAGTGGTACCTAGGCCTCAAGATAGGTCAGTTGTAGGGTCGAGATGGCTCTACAAAGTCAAATACGCTACAAATGGCAGTGTGGAAAAATACAAAGCCAGGTTTTTGGCTAAGGGGTTTGCTTAGAAAGAAGGGATAGACTATGAAGAAACCTTCGCCCTAGTAGCCAAGTATACTATTAGATCCATGATATCCCTTGTAGCTCAGATGGGGTGGGAGATTCACCAGATGGATGTCAAGATGACGTTCTTAAATAGGGTGATAGAAGAAGAATACATTGAATAACCAGAGGGTTTTGAGACGCATGAGAAGAAATCTCATGTATGTAGGTTGAAGAAAGCTCTGTATGGGCTTAAACAGGCACCTAGAGCATGGTACAGTCGAATTGATGGCTACTTGCAGAAGATGGGATTCGTCAAGAGTGACGCAAATCCTAACCTCTACTATCTGGTTGTAGAGAATGAGCCTCTAATCTTCGTTTTATATGTGGATGATCTCTTTCTGACAGGATCATTCAGGCTCATCAAAGATTGCAAGGAGAACCTAGCCACAAAATTCGACATGAAGGATTTGGGACAGAAGTATTATTTCCTAGGGTTGGAAGTTTGGCAGCAGAAGGGTGAAATTTTCCTTGGGCAAGGGAGATACGCTACAAAGATTTTGAAAAGGTTCAAAATGCAAGATTGTAGACCTATGGCTACTCCAATGATCACCAACTCGAAGAAGATTGATGCACCCGAAGATAAAGAAGTCGATCCCACCTTGTACGGGCAGCTCATAGGGTCCCTGATGTATCTACTAGTCAATACCAGGCCGAACATTTGTTGCACTGTCAACACCCTCAGTGATTTCATGGTAGAACCAAAGAGGGTGCACTGGGAAGAAGCGAAGCATGTTCTCAGATATTTACAAGGAATAGTTGAGCATGGACTAATGTACACCCAAGGCAATGACATCAGGTTGAGTGGGTTCACTTAGGCAGATTGGGTTGCAAGTTCAGTAGATCGGAAAAGTACCATTGGGTATTGTTTCAACATTGGATCAGGAATGACCTCCTAGTGTAGTAGGAAACAGAAATTCGTGGCTTTGAGCTCACCTGAAGTTGAATATATGGCAGCTAGCACAGCTTCGTGCAAAGCCATATGGCTTAGGAAATTGCTTGTGAATCTATGAGGAGAAAGATGGAAGCGACCAGTATTTTGTGTGATAATCAGAGTTGCATCAAGCTCTCTAAGAATCCAGTCTTTCATCATCAGTCGAAGTACATTAATATCTGGAGTCACTTTATTAGAGCTTGTGTCCAACGAGGGGCAATATAATTGAGGTACACCCCAACAGGAGAACATGTGGCGGACATTCTCACCAAGGCCCTAGGAAGAACAAAATTTGTTTACTTCAGGGAGAAGATGGGGATGGTGAAGAATCTGTTTCAGTAGTAGAAGCAGATAGTATAAGGAGTTGCAGTGCAGTAGTTAGCAATGGCAGTGATATGGGCAGCATGATGCAACATATTTGTTGAAATTTCTAAGTCTATCCGTTAGAAATTTAAATTGTATTCTTCTGCTTTATTTCTTCTACTTGTTAATTCTGAACAAGTTATTTAAAACATATAAATAACGAAATAAACACCATACAGTCTCAACATCTACAGATCAACAGCTAAAAGAAAACAAACACACAAGTGACACCGTTATCTGTGAACAACTCATCCCCGGAAATACCCAATGCGGGAAAATCAGTGCAGCAATTCTGAGGGTTTATTATTATGCAATATTTCCTTGAGTACAACTGGGTGCCAAACTGGCTCACCCGACAGAGAAAAATAACCAGCAGCAATACCTCTCTATTTAGAAACAGGTATTCAGAAAACTTGTCCCACGAAACCCTCTCCAGCAACGTTGAAGCTCTGCCTTGGCCCTTCTAGCCTCTGCGTCAGCCTCAAACCCCTCTAAGGCACTGCGCAACCTCTAGGACCCTTTGCGTCGCTCATGTTGACTTCTGTGTGGATGATGCTGGCCCTTTGGCCTCTACATTGTCTCTGTTGGGCTCTGCATGGCCTGCTCTAGCTTATGCTTCTCGCTCTCTGCCTCTGCGCTGGTCTCTTGGCACTGTCTCTGCCTCTCTGTCCAGTACTCACTACCCCTCACTGCTAATCACTGATTCGACTTTACTTAACAAACCCTGCTCTAGTAAATCGAATGACAGATCACTCTGGTGTGTCTTCCAGCTGACGCTCAAGCCTCCTCTTATACTTTTCCTGTTAGTCCTTCAACGACCGAGGTTAAATCTCTAATCAATGGCTAACATTAGATTTGGCTTGATCCATGACTTTTGGAACCTTCTAACCCAGTTTTATATTAATACCCATTAATATTTTATTTTTCCTAAGTTTAAACTTAGGAACTTCATTAAAAATATTAATTATTTTAATATCTCCCAAACCGGTTAGAATCTACCCAAACCATTTATGTGTCTTGGAGATCTCATGTGCTTTAGCCTCTCCACCAATTTTCATGGCTAGAGCACATCTGATGCTACCCCAAATCAACAATATTGAAAGGGAGCTGCATTACAGATGTAGCAATGATAGTTACAGTGTCATGGGCAGCAGTATAGGTTTCAGCAGCGTAGTGGATGAGGGGCAGTAAGCCGAGCATCAGCAACGTAGAAGACCGATCTCGTTGATCAGTGCGATGCTTCTATTGGGAAGTATTTCTAGAGCACATTCCTCGCTAAGAGGGAGTGTTGATTTTGGGTAGCATCGGATGTGCTCTAGCTCCGAAATTTTGTGGAGGGGCTAAAACACAGGAGATCTCCAAGACTCAAAAATTCGTTTGGAGAAATTCCACCCAGATGAGGAGTTATTAAAATAATTAATATTTTTAATGGGTTCCTAAGTCTAAACTTAGGAAAATAAAAATATTAATGGGTATTAATAAAGATATGGGTGAGAAGCTTCTAAGAGACGAGGATCAAGTCTATTTTATTCTTAGCCGTTGATTAGAGACTTAATCTCGGTTGTTGATTCATCAACAGGAAAAGTATAAGAGAAGATTTGAGAGTCATTTGGAGATATACTGAGCAAATATTCAGTACCCCGAGGGAAATTGATTCTCAAGGAGAAGGAATTCGATTTCAGAGGGAGAGTTGCAGGGTGGAGGAAGAGGAGGGCATCAGCAGCAGTCAGTTACTGAGGAGGAGGTGATGCAGCGCATTTGAGAGACCGCGTAGAGGGAAGAGCAAGCAAATGACACCATTGGAGAAGCAATCCTCACGCAGGCTAACACAGAGTGATGCAAAGGTGGGTGAAGGGTCTCCAGGGTGTCAAAACTTCTCCAAGAGGAGGAGAAAGTTTGTCTCAAGTGTTTTCTCTCAGAAGTGTCTCAGTTTCTCTGTGAAATCATTCCTTGTAAAGTGAGTGTTGCTGAAGATTAATAAAACCCTCATCTGCTGCACCGACTTTCCCACATTGGGTTTTGTCGGGGACAATTGTCCAAAAACAACTGCGTTTATGTGATTGATTCTTGTGCTTGTATATCACTGTTATTTTCTCAATGTAATTATGTGATAACTGCAGTAGAATTTATTTTAACGTTTACTGAAGGGTTTTTGTAAATAACTTATTGTCAGAGATAAGTAGGTGAAATAAATTAGTTACTACAGTAGAATGTCATATTAGAAATTTTCACAAAGGTGTCCAAACCTTCTATGCCAATGCTAACATGGGCTGACTTCAATGTGAACCAAGACATGAGCTAGAGGTGTAAGTAACCTGTAGAGTCTTCCTTCACGAATCCCAATGATTTTTTGGTTGTTGATGCTAGAGCCTTTATCCCATACCATAACTTTTCCGTCTATAAAAGCGACTCTATCTCCCTTATCTTCTAGACATGAAATAGAAAGTAAATTCTTTTGCAAAGCTAGTATGAACATAATGTTGTTGAGATGTATATTTCCTCCATTTTCCAGCTCCAACGAAGTTGATCTCCCTCTTACAGTGTAGCTCTTTTTGTCTCCAAGTTCAACAGAGTAGCAAGCCTTTCCTCTTTATAGGGTCTTTAGTTGTTTGTGCTCACCTGTCATATGTATGGTTGCTCCACTATCAATTACCCCTATATTTTCATCTTCAAACATACCTGTAAGTGTTGAGAATTAGCCTTTGTCCTTTGTAGTAGAAGTCTTGGTCATATGATTCTTGATAGATAATATGAGATTCCAAAATGCTTTGATGCCTTGCTTGAGATGACTTGCCATCATAGAAAATTGCTTCAATGACTTCTTCAGAGATGTAGTGATCTTCATCATATTCTTTGTCAACCTCAGCTCTTATACCATGTTGAGAAATCAATAGGGCTATAATTAGGATGATTTCTCTTATTTATTAGCTTCTCAACTTTTTATTATGTTCTTCTTATCATCAAACAACTACCAAAACATGAAGATCAATAGTACACAAGAACACAAGATGTAGGTTGCTAGCCAGGGCCAAAACCTCTCCTCTTGAGAGGAAAACCAACAAATCTCTTCTCTTCTTATAGATTCTTCAAATGACAAATTCCAAGACCTCTAGACCAAGATCAATACCCTTCCAAGACCAAGCCAAACCTTTTTGATGATGTGCTTCTTCTATCCAAGTCAAACCCAATGAAATCTCTTTCAACTGCACAATTTCGACCCCCAACTATAGAATTTTGGCCTCCACTGTAGGTTTGAAATTTTCAGCCCCTACAACAATTGTTTCTTCCACATGTGTGAGCGAAATTAGGGCTTCCAAGGCTTCCTTGCTCCTTCGCTTGGGTTGCTTCTCTTTCTGGGGCTAGTAGGTGACCTAAAAGTCCTTTCTTTGACTTTCTTTCTGCAACTTGACAACTTCAACCTTGTAGCTACAAAACCCTAGTCTTATCTTCACAAGTGTGAGAGAAAGAGAGAGAATTAACACACAAACTCCGTCCTTCTATCCTCCTTCGCTTGCCTTTCTTCTGCCTCTTCTTTGCTTAGATGATGAGTAATGAGTGAGTGTCCATAGGAGGACGACATGCCCTAATGAGGCCGACTTCTTAGCTGCCAAGCTGACTTGGTATTGGAGGGGTATCTTGACACTTTAAATACAAAAACAATTCTTTTGACATGTTACAATATGCCCAATGGGGTCTTCCTCATATGACAATGACTCTGTTGACTTTTTGACCCTATGACTAACCCTAGAAGCACTCAATGGGTGCTTGACCTTTAAATAAAATGGCCTTGAGCATGAAACCCATGCTACAAAAAATAACAATAATATTTTTTCTTTCTTTTTACAATACACAGATATGCAAATGTAGACCCGTAAGGGTGTGTCCTGTCAGTTAGGATCTGTAATTTAATGAGCAAAGTATCTCTTTGCCGCTATTCATCCTGTTTCAGTTAGATCTTAAATCATAGCTGGTCTGAAGTATATTAAGCTAATGTAGTAAATAATTTATTGAAATTAAGGTTGTGTCTTATGCATATCTTAACTTTATGGTTTATCTCACCTTTTTTACCTTTTCGTTGTGTTGATGAATCAGTGTGCCATCTGCTCTCTTGAAGATGTCTCTTCAGCTGAATGGGGAAAGAAGGTCAGTGATCAGTGTCAACTTGGCATTTGCTGTTGCTTATGCAGTTAGGGTAGGCTATCTGAATGAAAGTATGCTGCAATAACCACTTGTATTCTATTAAAAAGAGATGATACTATTTGTTTTCCAGAAATTCATTGGATTAAAACTATTTCAGTATTAATTTCAATCTTCCTTTATATATAATACTAAGGCAAGTTACCTGAAACAATTTAAAGCCTCTGAAATAGGGATTTTAAAAATTTGTAGAAAAGGAAAATGGCATAGTCAAAGCCATGTTGCCAAAACAAGAAATGCAAGATGAAACCCGAAATGGGTATGGTACAGTAAATATAAATTCTTATGTTTTGCACCAGTAACATTATTAGGATATTTTTATCGAAAATAATACAAAAAATTGAAGATATTCAATTTATATTTGCATAAAAAGATATCATGCAGTGGTAAGAGAAGGCTACCACGTAAGTTCAGGGCATCATTAAAAGAGTCCTTATAGCTCAATATAACAGATGTGATGTTGAGTGTACACTGTACAGAACTGAGAAATGGTCAGGATCCAATGAAAATGTGAATTATTGAATTCGAATAAATCAATATAGAAAATAAACCTCTTCCATTAACCATATCTCAAGTGTGCCCAAATTGGAAGGTGAAAATGGTTGACAGCATTAGCAAGCATCAAAGTATCGGTAACGACCAGAACACCAACCATCATCGTTATGCCAGTCTTACTGATGGAAAGAGGTGGAGGTGGACGGAAGTGAAAGCCCACAGCTTGAAGAAATTGACAAATAAGCCTGACAGAATCAAAAACCAAATGTTCAATTTTAAAAAAAAACCCACAAACAGTAAATGTATGCCACTTAACTAAAACACAGACATAAATGGTAAAAGGATGGTGTGGAACAAAGTTGACTGCATGAATGATACACGGGCGCTGGTGCCAAAAGCTATGGTACAATGCAATGCATGCACTATAACTGCATGAAAGATGGGGAAAGCAAGACTAAATACAAGAAAGACAAGGGTGACTAAAACTAAAATGCACCTACCAAAATGATGTGATAAATACAATGACAGGGAAGTGAGAATGGCAAAACCATCAGACCTTTATCTGTCTCAACTCTCCAGTTTTGGACATCATTCCTTATAAAGTTTTCTTATATTGAATTGTGTTGTCATTGATGCCAACACCAAGCTTTGAATACGTTTAATATTCGTTTAAGGAAACATTGATTGGAAGCGCCATTGGTCAAGAAGCCTTGGAAGGATGCGAAGCCCCTTGCATGTGATTATTGTTACCCACCAAAAGTGGGTACCCCTAGGAGAACTTTTGTCCTATTCATCTTCTTCCATCCGACTGCCAGCAACCCCTGACAGCTACTTTGTAGCCAACATGATGTGTCACTTTATCTCTGCCACCTGCATTAGTCGTATGTTTCCTCGCCCATTTGTCAAGAGCACATGTTAGAAGGTTGACGATCTGGCCCAAAAGGTATGTTGGCGATCTGACCCAAAAGGTATGGTTTTCATTGTGCAATCGGTTGCTTATGCTTGTTTTCATTTGCCCATTTTGGCATGGATTATTGGGTGACTTAGGAGAAGGAAGGGCTTTGACCATGGTTTTGTTCCCTCACCTTAAATGTGGGGTTAATCTTCAATCCTAATTCTGTGGGATCTCCCCAATTGGCCCAAGGCTTTAGGAAGGTCACTACTTGGGAAACCTTGATTTTGGTAATGTGGTTCCGTTTTCCCATTCCATATTTAATAGTTCCCTCCACACATTAAGAGCCCTATACATCATCTTCCTTCTCCGAGTCCACATGACCATCGGGTCCACATTGTTAGAAAATCAGAAAAGTAGAAAGATTTTCTTTATATAGATAATTACTTGTGATTTTCTTATCTTTATGTTCTTCTTATATCTTTTAGTTTATCAAGCAATTACCAAAACAATAGCACAAAGAGATGTAACTAGGTTTGGTCTTCATTAAATGTATTTGAGTCGTCTTGTAATGTGCTTATCAAAAGAATAAAGAAAAAAAAAATTATTATTATTATTGTGACTTATTAAAGCATGGGTTTCATGCTTGGGTCACCATGTTTTAGGTCAAAGTGCTCATTGAGAACTTCTAGAATTTATTCTGAGTCAATAGAGTCATTGTATTTTTAAAGAGATCCTTCTTGGGCTTTTGAATCATGTAAAAATTTTAAGTATTGAGTCAAATATGAATTATGTTGTCTCCACACCAAGTCGGCCTTAAAAGGATCAAGTCGGCTTCAAAGGAGGCTATTCGACCTCAACAAAGAGCTATAAATGAAGCCATCCGAATTCCATTTGAAGCACTCTCTCTCACAAGCAAGTTCAATCTCTCTTGAAGCGGGAAGAAGTACAAAGTAGAAGGAGGAGAAGAAGGAAGTGCGAGTTTGGTCTAGGAGAAGGAGAAAGGGAAAATCGAACCTTTGGTGCATCTATCTCTCTCTTTCCTACCCTAGTTTGGAACACTGAAGTTCTCTTATTGATGTCGTAGCCAGTTGTCATATGATGCCGTAACCAGTCATTGTGGTGATTGTGAAAATTCGGCTAACCCCGAATCCTATTAAATACATTGCAACCTTCACAAATAAAATACCGCGGAAGAAAAATAAACATTGGAAGAAATAGATGCACACACATAATATGACACTACTATTTTTGGACTAAGTCCCCAGAAAAAACCCAACTCAGGAAAATTGGTGCAACAGTTGAGGGTTTTGATATTATGCAGTAGTGAAAATTGAGTACAATCTATGGATGCTTAAACTAGCAATCCAAATAGAGAAACAATTGGAAATAATAACTAGTGAGAAAAATTTCTCACTCCAAAGGCGATCCAACATTGACCTCAACTCGAATTGAGTTGCTCCTTGCTCCCTCTGTGCAGTCACTCCACCAATCTAAGTAAGTTACTGCATCCCACAAGCTCGGAACTGTGTCTCCTCTCACTATCTCGTTAGCTGCAGTCGGGGAAGCTGATACTCTTTGCCTTTGGACCCTCTGCCTAGCTTCTGGCTCAGAATTTTTCCTTCTCCCCAGCAAAACAGAAATCTCCCAAAGAGGGCTTTGCACTGCCTCTCTGCAATGTACTCACCAGAATTGGAAAAGCTTCCTCCGGCCTCACTATCTCTGCCCCTCTCTCACTGCTTTGATCTCACTGAATCACCTCTGGCAACTGAATGCTGCTACTTTGGAGATCGATTTCCCAACAAAATTGAATGCTTAACTAATTTGGTGTGTCTTCTCCAAGCCCTATCGACTTCTTCTTATAATCCTATGTTGAGACTTCAACGATGGTCACGATTAAATCTTAATCGATGGCTAGGATTAACTGAAATCAATCCATGTACTTTTCTAGAACATTCTCACCATGACTTAATTAATTTTGATTAATTAATTATATTTCCTAAGTTTAGACCTAGGAAATATTAAAAACTGACTAATCAATCTAATTAAGTCGTCTCTAGGTGGAATTTCTAGAAACAATTTCTAGGTATTCGAGAATACATGTATTCTAGCCCCTCCACCAAATCTCATGGCTAGAACACATCTAATGCTACAAAAACTAACACTTCCTCTTAGTGAGGAATGTGTTCTAGTGCTGCAACCCACTGAAACAACACCTGGTCTCTTCATCATCTCTTGTCACGCTGTTGATGTCTCGCTGCTGCTTCCCACCAACCACTATGCAACTCTGATATGTGCTGCATTTTTGTTGTTGCTAACTAAATTGCTGCCAACACTGCATCTGCACTGCAACTCCCTCTCCATCTGCTACTACTACTGCAACTACAACATCTGCAACTGAAAAGCATCCAAAATACGGAATCAGCTATGATTAGTATGATACATATGTCACCTGAATCTCTCACTGTTGCTAGTATCTGCGTTGTCACTGAGGAATTTGCACTGCTACTAACTCTGCACTATGCCAACTACACTGCTGCCAACTCTGCACTGCGCTCCCGAGCATCTGAAATGCAACTAGACTTTGCATCTTTCACTTTGGCATCTCATTGCATCTACTACCACTGATCCATCCTGCTACGAAAATATTGTGGGCTCCTGTAGCAAGGTTCTGATGCAAGAGGAGGACCTCCTCAAGAATCCTGCCCATCTGTAGCACTCTGAGGCTACAATACCAAGTCACCCCACTTTACTTCTGGGGGTATGTCAGCAAACATGGTGAAGTCTTCCTCCAACCTAGAGGACAACCTGTCAATCTCGGCATGAGTTGCCGCCTAGTCCTGCTTCTCTTCCTTGTCCTTCTTCCTCAAAGGACATTGGGTGTTGTAGTGACCAAGCTCACTGATTTGAAAATCACTTGTGAGTGATCTCAGTTAATTAATTAATGAAGGTATTACAGACTCATGTGCTGGTGTGTGTCTATGTTATCTTAGGCAATGGATCGATAAGATTGCAAAATACACAGACACTGGAAAGCAGTAAGAGAAACACAGCAAGTAAATGCAAAACAGAACAATTTAATAAGGAGTTCACCCAATCCTCCTAGGCTACGTCTTTGGTCCAGCATTCAGTGGCGACCTTTTCTTATTGTGGTTTAAGCAGAGTTTTTACAATGAGGAGCTCAATTTGAGTCTCCTGAAACAGAGGATGCTTAGTAGGGTGGCTCTTGGATTCCCCAAGCCACTAGAGTACACAGACTCTTCCTTACCAAGTCTCGACCTCACTGGTCTTGATGGGATGAGTCCAACTTGGTACTCAGTTCCCGACAGATATCCTCACAGGGATTGCTTGAACCTCTCAAGCTTGATTCTGTCTACTCGATGTTGCCTTAGCTCTGCAGGTCAGCTTGGCTCTCTGTTCTCTGTTGTTTGCTTCACTCTCTGTTCTATCTCTTCTGTCTCCTTCTTCCTTGTTCCCCCTTGTCTCTGTTCTCTGTCTGTTTGTGGCTTAAAGCCAATTCGTCTCATGACTGTTTGCTTCCTCTTCCGTCTCTTCAGATCGCCTACTGTTGTCCGCTTGGAATTCCCTGCCTCTGCGTCATTGCCACTGTGTAATGTTTCACAAGGAGGTGGCCACTTGTCCCTTCACGAACTAAGCGCCAGCTTTCCTCGACGGTTCGTTATTTCGGTTACCTTGTGAAATGATTCATCTGCCAGCTCAGCGGTCAAATCGAACTTCAAACCTTTATATGTCGTGGCTTAATTCTCCCTCTGAATCCGGTTTCCCATCGGGCGCAATCTCCGTCATTAGATCTGGGGCCTCCAAATCCTACGGTTATCGCTCTTATCGCGCGGTTGACTTGCTCGAACGTTAGCCTGCGATGAGAGCGGTTTTCTCTCTCATCTGTCGGACACGTGTCAATCAACGTATGGAATCGCTCGGTTCTCTGATAAACCTGCTTACCGCCCGAAACGCCTCCGATATTCTGCCGGTTTTAGAGCGCGGGACCCACCTTCGGTTTTAGCGCTTTTCCCACGGTTTTCGGGTTTTCCTTGTGACCGAGCGCTCGGGGCTTTTCCTTCTCGAGGGGTTTTGTCCAGCGATGTATCGCGCATCAGAAACAGCTTCTGTTTTCTGATCTGAGCTTCCTAACTGCCATTTTTGTGCCATGCACAGTCCCCATGGGCCAACGGTCAGCGCGCTTTGACCGAAGGTCCTCGTTGCTCTGTGTTGGCTACAAATTATCAGTATCCAGAGGTTATTCCTAATAGCTGTACGATTTCTTGAAGTCTGTCATTCATTCTTAAGTTTTAACAGTCATGGAGTTGTTTGAGGATCCAATTCGGATCACGGCCTTCCCACTAAAAAAGCTTTTGGACCACCAAAAGTTGGTTTTCAAGCATCGACTAAGTGAGGGTACAATTGTCTCACTTGTCTAATCTCTATTCATTTTGCATTGCTCGGCTTTGAACCCTTGAGCCCAATTATGAGGTACTCAACATCTCCCCTGCGTGTCGTCCTCACCTTCCTGTCCAGAACTGTGTCTTCCTGCAATTCATTAAGATATTCAGGTAACAGGTCATCAATAGAAGGCAATTGACTCTGTTCTTCAGGATCCTCAATTAGTGAAGGTTCAAACAATCTCAAACTATATGCATTCACGACTGAGTAGATGTGTATGTAAGCTGGTAGATCAAAGCGAAAAGCATTCTCACCAATTTTCTCAAGTATCTTGAAAGGTCCATACCTGATAGGCCTTAGCTTTTTACCTTCACCTTGCACTCTGTCCTTGCTGATATATAGCCAGACTTGATCACCAACTTGGAAACTATGTTCCATCCGATGCTTGTCATGCCTTGCCTTGTATTTGGCTTGGCTCTTTTCCCGTTGTTCCTGTACTGCCTGGTGGATCTCTTGGATTTGTTCAATGAACCTAGTTGCCCTGTCCACATCACTGTGTCCCTCAACTGTTGTGTCCTTACCAAAGGCAAAATCCAAAGGAGACCTTGGTGTGAAACCAAAACAAGTCTCAAAAGGAGATCTCTGTGTAGAAGAATGTTTGGCTTGGTTGTAAGCATGCTGCACATAACAGAAATGTTCATCCCAAAGCTTAGGATGCTTGCTACAATATCCCTTGAGCAATTGGATCACTGTCCTGTTGACTACTTCGGTCTGGCCATCAGTTTGTGGATGGAAAGTTGTGCTTTCCTTCAGTTTGGTGTCCACCAGTTCCCACAAACTTGACCAAAACTTTCCCACAAATCGGGTGTCTCGATCAGATACAATGGAAGTGGATAATCCAAAATGAACCCATACATGTTGAAAGAACAGTTTTGCAGTTTGTTCAGCTGTAATCTGTTTATTACAAGGTATCAAAAATACACATTTTGCTGAACCTATCCACAACAACATACAGATAGTCATAATCTTTCCTAGATTTAGGCAGTCCTCCAAGGGTGAGAAGGAACTGGTAATGTAGTGTACAAACCTAGTTTTCTATTGTTGGGCTTGCTTTTAGCACACATAGTACACCCTCTTATATATCTAGAAATTGTCTCGTTCATTTTTGGCCAATAACAAAATCTTTGCAGCTATGCAGCTGTTTTACTTACCCCAAAGTGACCTGATATTAGAGAAGTGTGTGCTTCTCGAATTATCTTTACTCTTTCAGTTTGTGGAATGCATAACTTCCCACAATGATATAGGAGTCGGTCCTTTACATGATAATCCAATTCTTCTACTCGTTTGCCTTGACTTAAAGTTGCATTTACATCTTTAAAGTCTATATCTTGAGCATATTGTTTAATGTAGCTCTCATGTAACACATAATTATGCTTAAATATAGAAGATGCATTTATAATGGGTCTAGATAACATATCTGCAACTTTATTGTGTATGCCCTTTTTATATCTGATGACTAAATGACACTGTTGTAGAAAACCCATCCATCTATAGTGTCTTGATTGCTGCAATTTAGTTTGGGAGTGTAGATATTGAAGTGGTTGATGATCAGTATGTATTACTGTCTCTTTGCCCATTAAGTAATGTTTCCGACTTTTTCACACTCTATCTAATGCCATA